>JAQQSW010012686.1:0-12477 GCA_028646575.1 Pseudocheirus occidentalis
CTCATCTCCACCATTTGAAACTAGTAGTCCAATAACATTGTATTAAGTAAGAAAACTCAAGTAGACACAAGAAAAGCAATCTGCTTTCACCATGTGTTCAGGAATACTTATGCATCTATGATGTTAGAATTATTTCTAAGATGACCTTTATTTGATTTACCTATTTACATTGAGCTAGAAATTTCTCTGAAAGTCAGTTATCTTACTGGTTCACATTAAACATCTTAGTTTTTTGGTCTTGTTATTTCTGTCTGTTTTATTGAATATGATTCAACTTCCAATCCATCACATTGAAAAGGTTCTTAGAACTGCCTTCACTATTCTCACATTAAACTTCCTGAATACAGAAAGTCAACTAGATAGTCTTCTAACGTGCTTTCAGCCTCAATAATTTTATATATTTTCACTGAAAACCTTGTACCAGTAACTAGGATCATCCTAGGTCTTTTGCATGTTAATTTGCAGGTGAGAGTGCCTAGTAGATGTCAATGTCAGGCCTATCTTTCTACTGTCATAGTTTTATTCTTTTCAGTTTTGATGATTTTTCTATCTTCAAAAACCTGTTTAATTTGTTAAGCCCTTAAAAGTGAACAACTTTAGTTTTGTGATGGTATTTTCCTGGTAACTGAGAAGTATCTAGTAACTAGTCGTAGCAATTGCTAGTACCCATAGTTAGGAACAAATGTCTCTTTCTTTGCCACTTTCATATACTCTGATCTTCCCACGTCCTTCTGTAGCTTTGGGACATGGTCTTCTTTTGCCACTCCTACAGACTGGCCATTAGGGTACAATTACCTCTTTCTTATTTAATCATACTCTTTCTCCCAACTGACACATAGGTCTGTGCCAACTATTCTGGCACAATTAGACTCCTTGCTCAGACTACATCCAGTTCCCTCCTAGTTGCTTATACTTTTACATTTACAGAGTAACATTTATTAGGAAACTAAGGGAAAAGAAGACACAAAAATATAACTTGGCATTGTCCTTGTATAACTTTTTTCTTTGTGTCCTTTTGGAGGATTCAAGGATTGCTTGCCCCAACAAACTAGCACCTTCTGTATTAAATGGCTGCTCCATTGGTATCTGACAAACTGTGAGAGCATGATCCTAAGGTGCCTTGAGAAAGCACAGAGGCTGGAGATAAGAGGAGGAGATGGGAATTTGGGAAGATCAGACAATAAGCTTAACCTGTTTTATTATTTTGCTTAAGGCTGGCTTTGACAGGCTCCTGGACAAATGCTTGAACCACACATTCCCACAGTAACACAAATAGCGTATGAGTTAAGACCTATCAGGGTAGAAAGGCTTCAAATATGATAGCTCATAGCTCAGCTTACATCACTTTTATACTTTATAGTTTACAAGGCACTTTCCTTAAACCAATACTTTGTAAAAGTAATGCCATACAAATATTATAATCCATATTTTTAGGATTTGGGAACTATTATCAGAGGACTTAGATTTCCTGCTCAGGTTACATGCTAATTACATGTTAGAATTTGGGTGAGAATCCTTGTATTGATGTTCCAAGGTCAGTACTCTATACAAAAGTTATCTCCCTATATATTCCCAGTGAAGACTCATCTAAAGACCAGTCTAACCAGACTTGGACAAGTTCATCTCTGAATGATTGCCCATTGAATGATGATTGTTTTTATTTTGTCTTTATCTTTTTAATAGTATTTTATTTTTCCCCCAATTACATATTCAGACAATTTTTAACATTTATTTTTTACAAGATTTTGAGTTCCAAATTTTTCCCTCCCTTCTGAAGATGGCAGACAATTTGAAATAGGTTGTAAATATGCCATCATGTAAAACATATTTCCATATTAGTCACAGTTGTGAAAGAAAAAAAAGACCAAAAGAAAAAAAAACTTGAAAAAGAATAAAGTGAAAAAAAATGTACTTAGATCTGCCTTCAGAGTCCATCTGTTCTTTATATGGATGTGGACTGCATTTTCCTTCCTGAGTCTTTTGTATTTGTCTTAGATCATTGTGTGGCTGAGTAGAGCTGAGTCATTCATAGTTAATCATCACACGGTGTTGCTGATACTATGTCCAATGTTTTCTTGGTTCTGCTCATTTCACTTTGCACCAGGTTGTAAAATTCTTTCCAGGTTTTTCTGAAATCTGCTTATTTATCATTTCTTATTGCACAATAGTATTCCATTATATTTATATACTACAGCTTGTTCAGTCATTTTCTAATTGATGGACTTTCCCTCAATTTCTGCTACCATGAATAGGACTGCTTATAAGTATTTTTGCATATATATCTCCTTTCCCCTTTTTTTATGAGCTCTTTGGGATATAGATTTAGTAGTCATTGCTGAATCATAGGGTATGCACAGTTTGGTTGCCCTTTGGGCATTGGGCATGATTTCAAATTGCTCCCCAGAATGGTTGAATCATTTCACAACTCAACCAACAATATGTTAGTTTCCAAATTTTCCCATATCTTCTCTATCATTTAGCATTTTCCTTTTTTTTTTGTTATATTAGCCAATCTGCTAGGTGTGAGATTGTAGCTCAGAGCTGTTTTAATTTGCATTTCTCTAATCAGAAGTGATTTAAGGCACTTCTTCATATGCCTATGGATAGCTTTGATTTCTTTGTCTGAAAACTGCCTGTTCATATCCTTTGACCATTTATAAATTAGGGAATTTTCTTTTTATTTCACTGAAACCCTTTATCATCTACTAAGATACAAAGGGGCTGTTTTAATTTTCAAGGAAATGAGTATCTATGTTTAGTCCAATGAAATTATGAGGCTTTTGAAGTATTCAAGTGGGGCAGGGAAAAATTATTATTCCCATTTTTTTAATAGATGAGGAAATTAAGACATGGGAAAGATTTGTGAATTGCCCAAATTGTCTCTGTGATCTAGTTCGAAGGAACAGATTTCCTTGCTGTTTAGTCTTCCTAAACATATATTTAACAATAAAAACACTACTTTCTTCTTTTTGTTTTCCTATATGTTGGATAAATCAGCCAGATATAATTTCCACATCCATAAATGAGAATGTTTGGCATTATTAGGATCTGTCTGTTTTTTAAAGTTGTAGAATAACTAATTAAACATTTTGCATATGCTTTAATTTTCTTCCTCTCACCCTTAGTCTGATGTTAGACCTCTTGATTATTCATACGTTCATTTTTCAGTTATTTATTTTTCCTGTTCTTTGGTGCAATTTATTTGTTTTCCCTTTTCTACCATACTGGTTATTCTGTTGCCACCTTGCATTTCCATCAATGGATTTCATGGGGAGGAAAATCTGGAAATTTTGTTTAATTGTTTGTACTTCTGATGGAAGAATGCTATAGGAAGGAGAAAATTTGGTGGATTTCCTCATGGAAAATCAGTGGGTTGAAAACCAGGAGGTTTGGTTTCTCTATTAGCTTGGGATAATGGAAAAAATGTCAGCTTTCACATTAGTCAGAAGTTTAGTTATTTTTCAGTCATGTCTGACTCTTTGTGACCCCATTTGAACTTTTCTTGGTAAAGATACTGGGGATGGTTTTCCATTACCTTCTCCAGCTCATTTTACAGATAAAGAAACTGAGATAAATTGGGTTAAGTGACTTGTCCAAGGAAAGACAATTAAATATCTGAGGCTAAATTTGTACTCAAGTCTTCCTGACTCCAGGCCTAGTACTCAATCTACTGTGCCACTGAGCTGTCCTAAGTTCTCAGAGGACCTATATCCATCCCAACTCTGACACTTATTAGCCTCTTTCACTTGGGACAAGTTGCTTAACCATTCTGGGTCTCAATTTCTTCCTTTAGAAAAGAAGGAATTGAACAAGATAACCTTAAATAAAAAGCCATTTATGAACCTATGAACTAACTAGTGTTATGATTTTAGGCAATTCACTTCATTCTCAGGACCACAATTTCCATGTCTGTAAAATGATGGTGTCTGACTAATCTATAAGACTTTTTATAACTCTAAATTCTCTTCCTAATTTGGACCAAAATGAAGTTCATATATTATTAATGAACACTATCCTAATAACCTCATTTTCCATTAGTATGGATAATAGATAGTTGACTTTAGTTTATTTTCTTCCAACCATTCAAATCACTACAAATTTTAATGTTATATAAGTAAGAGGATGAATATTTCTATTGCTAGATAGCCAAGTTGGCTGTATGGAAAACACAAACTAAGGAGCACTTGACAATAGGAGCCATTTTCCCAATTCAGGAAACACAGCATGAAGCAAGCCAATTAAATCTCTTATCATATTAACTCATTAAGGAGTGACTGAGAATACTTGAGAATTTATTTATTTTGGTCAGTGTGATTCTAAGTATTCTAACAACCAAGCATCCTCTATCTGTGTTTAAATTAGGCAACTTGATTTAAATGGGACTATTCTGCCAAGAAACTAAAATAAGTCAAAGCATGATTCAGGCATTATAACGGCATTTGCAGAATCTCAGACTTGGAATAGCCCATACCTAGCATTTATATTATCTCATGTATCCTCACTGCAACCCTGAGGGTTGGGGGGGAGGGAGGAGAGAGAGAGAGAGAGAGAGAGAGAGAGAGAGAGAGAGAGAGACTATTATTATCATCCCCATTTTCCAGATAAGATGATAAGTGTCTGGTTTAGGGTCACATAGCTAGTATGTATCTGAGTCCGGATTTGAACATAGTTCTTCTGTCCCCAGGTTCAACTCTCTCTCCATTGCATCACTTGAAGAGACCTTTAAGATAGTCTAGTCCAAGCATCTCAGAGGAAAAATACTCTTTCACGCACCTGATAAGGACTTATTCAGTCTCTGTTTACAGAGGTTCATTGAGGTAGAAATTCATTACATGATTGAAGATTTTTAATTGCTAAGAAGTGTTTTCTTTCTTTACATTGAATCTAAATCTCCTTTACAATTTCTGCCTATCACTATTAGTTCTGCTCCCTATATCAGAGCAAATATAAACCCTTCTACATGTGCTTCTTCAAATACTTGAGACCAGGCATCATTATCCACTAATAATCTTCTCTGCTCCAGGCAATACATCAATGGATCCTAGTGCTTTGGATTTTAGTCCTCTTGTGTTGTGGTTGCCCTCTAAATAAGCTCTCTTTTATCAATGTTCTGCCTAAAACATCAACCCTGGAACTGACTATAGTACTCCAGAATTCATTTGATGAGAGCAATCAGAATATAAAGCAATCCAAACTTGCCTTATTCTGGACACCATATTTTTGTTAATGCAGCCTAAAAAGCACTGGCATTTTGCTGTATAGTGGTACCTTGACTTAGGAGTTTAATTTGCTCCATTACTGAGCTTGTAACTCAATTTGCTCATATATCAAGTGAATTTTCCCCATTGAAATTAATTGAAATGCCATTAATCCATTCCAGCCCCCAAAATGCTACCCCAGTATTTTTGTTGTGTTTTTAAATAAGAAAATATATTTATAAATAACAAATGTTGTATAAAAACATAATAAAAGAGAATATAGAGAAAGAGACTGGTTTTATAAAGTGTATATTTACCTTGGATATCAGATGACTTGAGCTAACAGAAGATACTGGCGCAGGTGGAGAGTAGAAGAGATAGATGGAGGCTGTTATAGAGGAGTTTTGTTTCATGCTCTTTTGGTCACTTTTGTTCACTTACTTGCTACACTCTTAATGTTACACTTTATTCCTGAACTTAATTGCTACAATATCTTTTTTTGCTTTTGCTTAATTTTACTCACTGGCGAGGTAAGCACATGGCCTGAACGATTAAGCCATGGGATGCTGGGTAAGTGGTTGTGTTGTGGTGTTCACTGCACCAACTAGAAGTAGCTCATACCTCAAATTTTGGCTCACAATTCAAAGTAAAGTATTGGCCAAGTGACAACACGTTATCTTGGGAAATCTCATAAGTTGGTGCACCTATATGTCAAGGTACCACTGTAGCTTGTCACCCTGAGATAGTGTGGTGCAATAGATGGTGAAGTAGCCTTAAAACCTAGTAAGACCTGGGTTTAACTCCTTTTTTGGTGATACATACAAGGCAAGTCATTCATCACTCAAGTGCCCTATGGAATTCTAGAAGATTCTAAGTATAACCCTTTGAGGCACTTAATGTCTTAGTGCTTGAGGAAAGGGGCTGCTGGAAGTAGATTAAAATATGTTTGAGAAATGTTTAACAAAATAGATAAAATACCAATAGAAAACAGATATGTTAGTATTTGGTTTTCTATGTTAATATTAGTAGCCAATCTCTATTTAAATTTAACACTATAGCTCTAGGGATCTCCAATTAGCTGCATTGGTGGACTTAGTTTTCCTCACTGAAGAGTTCCTGGTGAAATCACATATCTAGTCCTTATTTCTGTCCTGTGTTACTCTGTTTACTTATATTCAGCCCCTACTGTTTACTTTTGCCCATCTTTTTAATACTATTATGTTTCAAATAATTAGGTTTGGCCTATTATTTTAACCTATTTTAGTGTAAAACAAAGGAGTACTTAGTGCCTTATCTTTGTCAAGAAACAGAACATGTGAACCCCACAACTTGTGGACCCCAGAACTTGTGAGTCCCACAGTGAGTGGAACAGGGAGGAGATAATTACTCTATATGAGGAGAAGCCTGAGTTAGGAGAAAGCAGAAGAACTGAGAAGGGAGCTCTTGTGGTAGGAGGAGAAAACTTGTGGTAACCCAGCACTCTGTTCTGTCTGTGTTGATTTTTGTTTGTGATACTTTGTACAGAAGCCCTGGGACCCTATTGGAAGCCCTGAAAGAGGATTTTCTGGCTGTTTGTTTACAGAAGTCCTGGAGGAGGGTTTCAGAGATCCTGGGACTTTACTGATGATTTGTGTTGACCTCTTGGACTTCATTTGTGGGGCTGTGTTGATTTCTATGCTGATGATTTGTTTTGACTTCTTGGACATTTTTTGTGGTTCTCTGTTTATTTCCCAGGCAGATAGTGGATTGATGATAGTGTCGGCAATGTGTATGTGTCTTGTTATGGCTGTGTTAAGCTTTGTCTTCCCAGAAACAGGAACTGTGAAGGACTTTAGGTGGACTGGACACCATGAGATTCAATATGGAAAAGGAATTGTACCAGGAACTGGATGAGGAGTTAGACGTGGAGTTGAGACCTGCCTGCCTTTGAATCCAGGTGACAGTTGTGTAGATTCATTCAGGGGCTGGGACCATGGAAGAGGAACCATGGAATCTGAAAGCCAGCCTCCAGTCAAAATGAAAAGACCTCTTCTTGGGCACTTAATGCTGACTGAGAAGCTCATGAATTACTGTAAACTAGGGGTGGAGAACTTTGACCTTTGTACTTTGTGTCCCTTAAGGAGATCTACTCCTTAAAGATGATTGAGTTAAGGACTTACTGAATGATGTCTTTTGCTTAAAACTACGTGGCCACTTCTGTGAAAATTATGTGGCCACTTTAGTGATAAGTTGTTATATTATAACATTGTGAATACTGTACTTTGGTTTCTGTGAATGTTTTCTGTTAGTTTACTTTTGAATAAATATGAAGTTCACTATACTATTTATTCAGAACCTTGAAGCTGTTCACAGCAGCAGTCCTCTGGAAAGCTGCTCATGCTTGGCTTTACACCTACCAAAATATTTTTTGAATTATCATTTGTTGTTCATTGTGCTAGCCATTCCACTCTATTTTGCATGATTTTTTCATACAACTGTACCAATTAGGCTAGATAAAAGTGCATGTTATATAATTCCAACTGGTTCATCCATACTGTAAGATAATCCTTTTTATTCTTCCTTGATTGATTCTTTATATGACTCTTTATAATGGATGTTATAAACCTTTCTGTCCTGAGCCCTCTTCCCTTCTCTGTCTACAACTTGTTCCTTGGGGATCTTATCAGTCTCTATGAATTTCATTATTATATTTATGAAGATGACTCTCTGATCTGCCTATTCAGCCTTAATGCATTCCTTACATCTACTTCCTCATTATTAACTGCTAGATGGACATCTCCCCTTGTATATTATGTAAGCATCTTACATTCAACATGTCTAAAACTGAACTCATAGTTTTCCCCAAATTCATTCCTCCTCCAAAATTCTCCATTTCTTTTGATGGCTTCCCTTATCTACCATTCACAGATTTGGAGATATTCTTGATTCTTTACTTTCCCTTAATAGCAATATCTAAATATCTGCTAACTTTTGTCAGTCTTATTTCTGCATGCTTTTAGGTATCCATCTTCTTCTGTTTTCTCATACCTTATAACCTATCAGCTCCCCATCACCTCTTATTTTGAGTATATTGAATATTTGAGTATAGCTTCCTTGTTAGTCTCCCTCCCTACAGCTTGCTTTTTTTGCACTCAAATCTTTCACAGAGGTTCAAATTGATATTCCTAAAATAGATTTGAGAATGTCACTTACTAAAATATCTTCAGTTGCTCCCTCTTGCTTCTATGAGAAAATTAAAATCCTCAACCTGACATTTAAAGACTTTTATATTTTGACTCTCTCTTCTATTTCTAATTTGTTTTTTCTTGCGACACTCTTTCTTTCTCTCTGTTCTAGTCAAATGGTTCTGCTGTGTATCCCTCAAACACAAAATTCTGCATTTTGCTTAAGTGATTCCAGTGTCTGGAATGTGCTTTCTTCTCACCTCCAAATAATAGAATCTCTACCTTCCCTCACATCACACCTCAAGCCTTTTTGAATCCTCCTAGTTCTCAGTACTCTCTCCCTTCTAAAAATACTTTTTGATATTCTGTTTCATATATTTGCTTACTTTTGTATGAGTTGAATCTCCTTTCACTCTTCAATTGTTCACCTTTCCAGTAAGATGTAAGTTCTGTGAGAGCAGAAGTTTTGGTTTTGCCTTTTATCCCCAGCACCTATCACAGAGCCTTGCAAAAAAGTTGATTCCCAATAAATGTTTGCTGAATTGATAAATTTGAAAAGCATGCCAACTGTTTTCCTCCGTATTACTACTGATAATTTTGATCAGAATTCAACCAGAGAAAATATCTCTTGGGTATTCAGCCAGAATCATTCTTCCATGTTAATACTGAACTGTTAGTTGTTATTCTTTTCCTTTTATCATCAGCCAGTTCCATATCCTGATCCTGGAGTCAGGAAATCCTGAGTTCAAATTTGGCCTCAAACACTTACTAGCTGTGTGACCTTCTTAACCTCTGTCTGCTTCAGTTTCCTCAACTGTAAAATGGGAATATTACCATCTACCTTCCAGGGTCCTTGTCAAGGTAAAATCAAATGATATTTTAAAGCATTTTCTAAACCTTAAAATCCTATATAAATCCTATCATTGTTATTGTCATCATCATCACTAGCACCACCACCACCACCATAATCATATTTACCCTACAGTTCTGTAACTTCCTTCAACAAATACTTTTATTCTTCTTTGATTGACTGACACAGTGGCTATTTCAAGCCTTCTTTTTTTCCCCTCAGATATTCTATGCTACTTCCCCTCTTGTCCCCTTTTTAACAAAAAGCCTTTGCTGAAAAGCATTCTTTTTCATCTTGCCTGCAAGAGTATCATGAGGAATTTTGTGTGGTACATTGCCAAAATGTAAGTATATAATATTTATAACTTTCTCCTAATCTATACATCTAATAACCATTTGTATAAGGGAACAAGTTATTGTGCCAAGTGAAAGAGTTGGTATTTAAACTTGCTTCTCTAATCCCAAATTCAGTGCTCTTTAGAGGAAGAAGAAAATAAGGGAAGGGATTAAGCATTTATATAGTGCCTGTTCTGTACCTGGAACTGTGCTAATATTCTTATATATACTATTTTGTTTGAGATACCTTTTTTTATCCTATGTCCTTTTGACCTGTATCCATTTATGCTCTGTCCCATACCCATTATCCATAATTTCTCAAGAATCATCAACAGTAACTTGGCAATCAAATCATAACATTTTGCCATTGTTCTAGAATGTATTTCATCCAGTCCTGGTAACAAAAACTTATTGAAGGGAGCTAGGTACCCTCTTTCCATGTATTAACTTAATTGGTTTTAATTACATATTGTCCTTAGATCCATGTGATGCCTAAGGTTGTTTTCCTTGGTAGAAAAAGAAGAAATGTAATTTGTGTTCAGTGGCCATAACATACAGACTGATTTGGTGCATTGTTCCTAACCAGGTGACCATAATTTCCTGATATTGGTCTTACTTAATGGATCACTATACTTTTTGTTCTGCCCCACTCCAGAAATATTCTTGGCTTGCTTAGCAGCAGCCTCTTTCTCACAATCATCATTATACTGTCCGCATCCTTTCCTTGACCCCTCCCAAGTATTTAATTGTTTGATTCAACTCTTCCTCCAGGTCCCCTCTTTCCTTGACAATGTGAAGAATCTGGCAAGACATTAAAGCACACTTACCCTTGTTCTCCATGTGGTATATTCTTTTCAAGTAAATTGAAAATGATGAATTGCTTTTGAAGGCCATTTTTAATTATTCGATTGCTTGTTTATCTAAGACAAAGAGGTGTGAGCCATCTGTGGGAGCTTTGGTTAGTTATTTTTTTGCAAAACAAATCACTACTTCATTCACAGTACCACCTGGATTAGAAGATTTTAGTCAACCCACAGCATAAAAACAAGAATTCCAAGCTGGACTTGTGTGGTTAATTTGTTCTATATGTCATACCAATTATAAAACTCAGCCTATTCAATACTACCCATGCCCTCCTTTCATTTACAATAACCAAAATATTCTCCCAGTTTATCTCCCATTCTTCTACTCACTTAATCACTGTGTTTTACAATCATTACCCTATGTTTAACCTTCTTTTCCTACTATCTTCACCTAAACTTTTATACACTTTTCATTGTTGTTTAATTGTGGTAAAAACTAAAGGACTTGACAAAGGATTGACTGTGGGAGTGATGAGGTGCGGATGATACTTAGGCTTCCATCCTGAGTGACTAGGAAGATAGTGATGCTTTTGATATAATTTGAAAGAGGAAAGAGTTTGGGGGGGAAGCTAATTTTGGAAATAGTGAGTTTAAAGAGTTTACAAAACATATATTTTGAGACGTCTAATAGGCTGAGATCACCACATGAAAGTGTAATGGTTATAGAATTTGAAGATCTTCCATGCCCCTTGAACTTGATGACTTAGCAGGAAGGGGGGTAGTGCAGGAAGAAGTTGGAGCCAAGCTGGAGCTGTGGCTCGAACTCCTTTTTTTTTTTTTTGAGCCAGTCAGAATTTCTGGTAAGGACTCCTGCTGATGACTGCTGGGATGGCAACTGTGGGGACCTGAATGCATGAATGCTGAGCAGTTGCTGTGAGTGAGGCAAGGAGGATCTTTGTCTGAGGTAGCCTGTTATGTTTTGAAGGCTTGAGAATACGGGTGTTTACTGCATTAACTATGTATGCCAACTCCATAACTACTGTGATGGCTTTGACTTTCTGGTTTTGGGTCTCAGTTTTCTGGTATTTGAATACATTTTATAGCTTTGTTCTCTGTGTAGAAAGCCTGTTATATTTTGTGATTAATACCCATATCAGCATGTTTCTAGTTACCCTAGGTATTGTGAATACTGCATTATTGATACAAACAGTAAAAAGAGAACAGGGCACAGGGCAAGAGAAGAAACCCTGGGATAGAAGAAGAGGGTCCAAGACAGAAAAGAAATATGAGAACCTGAAGATTTAGAAAAGTTTTGAGGGAAAAGGATTTTGAGGAAGTCGACATTAGATAAAGTACAGTATAAGTGGTTAACACACACGTGTGTGTGTGTGTGTGTATATATATGTATGTGCATACATGCATACACATACATATATGTATATATGAAAGTATATGTGTACATTTCCAAAAAGGAGTCAGCAGTTTTGGTTGAATAAAGGCAGAAGGTGATCTAAGTCAGTAAATATATCAGCCCTTCCTCCCAGACCTTTAAAACAGAGGGAGTAGGATAAGGAGCAATAGCCTCCATTGGAGAGAGCTGTAAGAGAACTGATGCCATCAGGGTAGAAGTAAATTTCAGTAAAGGTGAAGAGATAAAAGAAGTGTTCAAAGGAAAGTTCAACATTAAGAGGAAGTTCATTCAAAATAGAATGGAAGTTTTGTGGGATAACAAAATAGTTTTGAAGTATAAAAGGGGGAGTATATAAGGGATATGACAGGGATAAACTGCAGAGGCTGTATTTAACCATAATTAAACTGTTGCAGGGCAGCTGTTTATGTGCCACTAGGTGGCATAGTGGATGGAGTGCCTGGCCTAGAGTCAGGAAGACTCACCTTCCTGTGTTCAAATGTGGCCTCAGACACTTACTAGCTTTGTGACCCTGGGAGAGTCACTTAACCCTGCTTGCCTCAGTTTTCTCATTTGTAAAATTAGTTGGAAAAGTTCCAGAATATTTGACAAGAAAAAGTGGGATCAAAAAGCCCCAAATGGGTGGCTAGGTGGTACAGTGGGTAGAATGCTAGGCCTGGAGTCAGGAGTTCAAATCTGGCCCCAGACACTTACTAGCT
>JAQQSW010012687.1:0-12477 GCA_028646575.1 Pseudocheirus occidentalis
AAAGAAAGAAAGAAAGAAAGAAAGAAAGAAAGAAAGAAAGAAAGAAAGAAAGAAAGAAAGAAAGAAAGAAAGAAAGAAAGAAAGAAAAAGAAAATGTGATCATTGGGACAGATGAGATCATCAAGTGAGATGGTATAGAAAGAAAAGAAGACTCAGGAGAGAACCTTAGGGAAATGTGTAAGTGGGAGCAACAGACAAAACAATCAAGTGTTTGCCCCTGAGGGCAGTTCCTGGTGTCTTTTCTAGTATGAAGTTGTAGTCCTAATAATATTGGGAAACACTCATAGAACACTTTAAGATTTGCAAATCACTAATCAATAAATGATTAGTACAAAGTACTAATCAATACACCATGCAGATTTACTAGATCCTTGGATACAGCAGCAGTGCCCAGAAGAAAAATAGTAGTTTGAGAGCAGCTTGGTGGTATAGTGGATAATGCTGGACCAGGCGTTCAAATCCAGCCACAGATACTCTGACTGAAATGTGTCTTTAGCACCCCGGCTTTCCTTTGTAATGCCTCTTCTTTTAGGTAAGTATGGCATCCACATGGGAGATGTATTTTGGAAAAAGGGTATCCTCCCAGTGTCTCAAAAATCCTGGGACATCCTTGCAAGCCCAGGCCTAAAAAGAGTTAAATATGTAAGGAGGTCAAATGGCTGCAGAACCAGTTTCTTCTATCCTCCTATTAATTGCCATGGTTGCTTTATGTGAGGACACAAGACTATCCTGCCAACTATGCTAATTAAAAAGCCAAATGCAAGGGGGCTGATCTCTTCTGCCCTGATACACCAACTGTATACACAGATTCTCCCAGAGAATACTGAGATACCAAATAAAGCCCCATGCTAGCTTGGTTGTACAATAGGTTTATTAGGGTTAGTTAGGTCAATTAGATTAATTGGAAGAGTTTACTCATGAGACCCAGTCCTTGGTGGCAGGAGGACAGAATGGTGTGATGGATCTCCACACCAATCCAGCGCCAGATCGGGTATTATATAGAAACAGAACAAAGAAAGCATAGTGCCAACAATGGCTCAGGGCCACTTGCAAGTATTTCCATGGGATGGCTGAAGCTTCTTCGCTATTTGCATTTACTCAAGGTAGTTTACATTCTCTGTTAGACTTTAGCATTAGGCTAGCAATAGATTCCTTAGAGAGGAAGAAACCAAATATTTGGACCTTATTATAATCACTCACTCACACACACACACACACACAACCAAAAGAATATCTATTGATCTGAGTTCATCTAGTCTATCCCCATCTAATGATTTGTATAACTACTTTCCCAATGGTCCAAGATCTTTGAAAATAATGCACAGTCACGACAAAGACATCCTGGATGAAGGCTTCAGAAGGGAACATACAGATTTTCAAAAATGAAATTCTATAGCAGACCATCTCTTTGCAGTCACACAATTAACTGAAAGAATGAAGAATATAAGATCTCACTGTTTTTATTGTTTTGGAGACTATAAAACAAGCATTTGATTCATTAGAGCAAAATGGTGTCTTCAAGGGTTTCAGTGAACAAGGAATCTTTGCCAAAATCATACAAGATTCCTTGAAATATATAAAGACAGAATGCTTTGTTTAAAGGTTCTCTGATTTTAATATCAAACAAGACATAAAACAGGGAAATGAAATATGCTCACAAAAAGTCAGTTAGCAAGTAAAGGATTCCTTGCAGATAGTGAAGTCCTAAAGAAGGGCCCGATTAGGACTAATGTTGTGCTGACTGTATTGAGCTCCATTTTAGAGCTTTCTAATTAGAACACGTAATCATTCAGAAGAATTTGGTCTAACCATCCAGCTTGGGAAAACCAAGTGGAAGAGTATCTATTGTCCAGACTATGGTATGCAATTATGTGGATAGTTCATAAAGTTAGTTAGCCCCTATGTATATATCTTTGATAAGACACTGCAAGGACACGAGCTGGATCTAGAACTGAATAAGGAGCAAAGTAAATCAGATGGTCTTTGGGAAATATCATGGTTCTTCGAAACACATTGTATATCTATCGACTAGGAAATGGTGAACAGGTTGAGGCATATGAATCTAATACAATATTATTGTGCTATAAGAAATAATGACTACAGGATGTGGAGAAATGTGGGAAGAACTATATGAAGTGAGGCAGGGTAAACAATGGTGTAAAGAACAGTTGATACAGCATCCATAGTGATGGAATACAAATGCAATCAATGCAGTGACCAATGACTTCAAACAAATGATGGTGGAGCATGCCTTTCCCCATCTTAGTAGAGAGATTCAAAAGGAGGGAGGGAAGAAGCATTTATGAGGCACCTACCACAGTGTATCAGGCACTGTGCTAAGGGCTTTACAAAAAATTATCTCATTTGGGTCTCACAACAACTCTGGGAGGTAGGTGCTATTATTTCCCCATTTTACAGTTGACAAAACTGAGGCAAAGAGAGATTAAGCAATTTACCCAGGGTCACACATCTAGGAAGTATCTGAGGCCACATTGGAACTTGGTTCTTTCTGACTCTGAATCAGCATTGTATCCTCTGCACCGTCTACATTCCTTGAAGGAGGCAGACATTTTCAGATGTGGCCAATGACTTCAATTAATCAATAAACATTTATTAAGCATCTGCTATGTGCTGGGTACTAAATGAAGCACTGGAAACAAAAAGAAGCAAAAAGATATTTTCTGCCTCAAGAAGCTTACAATCCAATGAACTTGACTTGTTTTGCTTGATTAGGCTTATTTGTCACCATGCTCCCTTGTCAAAAGAGACAGCTTTTGGGGGGGAGTGGAGGTGAATTCATATTAGTAGAGGGGAAGGAAGGAAGGAAGTTCAATAAAATGCTAAAAAAATATATATATACTAAAGGAAGTTCAGAAGGGGACAGAGATAAGCAGAGTAATTTTGTTACTTCTTTGCTAAATTTAACACTTTAAAGGTAATAATAATTTAATATTTATTTCAGTAGTAAGCAATTGTCCCCCCCCAACTGATAAATGGTCAAAGGATATGAACAGGCAGTTTTCAGAGGAAGAAATTAAAATTATGTATAAGTACATGAAAAAAATGCCCTAAATCACTATTGATTAGAGAGATGCAAATCGACACAACTCTTAGGCATCACATAACACCCACCAGATTGGTTAACATGACAAAAAAGGAAAATTATAAATGCTGGAAAAGATGTGGGAAAATTAGAACACTAATTCATTGTTGGTGGAGTTGTGAACTGATCCAACTATTTTGGAGAACAATTTAGAACTATGCCCAAAGGGCTAAAAAATGTGCATACCCTTTGACCCAGCAATACTACTTTGGGAAACGAAGATCCCAAAGAGACCATAAAAATGGGGAAAGGACCCACATGTACAAAAATATTTATAACAGTTCATTGTGTGTTGGCCAAGAACTGGACATTCAACTGGGGAATAACTGAACAAGTAATAACATGTAGATTTAATGGAATACTACTGTGCTATAAGAAATGATGAGTGAGTAGATGTCAGAGAAACCTGGAAAGACTTATTTACATGAACTGATGCTGAGTGAAGCGAGCAGAACCAGGAGAACAGTATACACAGTAACAGGCACATTGTGCAATGACTGACTTTGAGAGACTTAGCTCTGCTCAGCCATGCAAGGACCTAAAACAGCTCCAAAACACTCATGATGGAAAATGCCATCCACATCCAGAGAAAGAAATATGGAGTCTGAAAGCAGATGGAAGCAGACTATTTGCTGGAGCTCTCCCTCTCTCTCTCTCCCTCTCTCTCTCTCTCTCTCTCTCTCTCTCTCTCTCTCTCTCTCTCTCTGTCTCTCTCTCTCCCCTCTCTGTCTCTCTCCCTCTGTTTCTCTCTCTCTCTCTCTCTGTCTCTCTCCCTCTGTTTCTCTCTCTCTCTCTTTCTCTCTCTCTTTCTCTGTCTCTCTCTCCCCTCTCTGTCTCTGTCTCTCTCCCTCTGTTTCTCTCTCTCCCTCTTTCTCTCTCTGTCTCTCTCTCTCTCTGTCTCTCTCTCTCCCCTCTCTGTCTCTGTCTCTCTCTTTCTCTCTCTTTCTCTCTCTCTCTCTCTCTCTCTCTCTCTCTCTCTCTGTCTCTCTCCCCTCTCTGTCTCTGTCTCTCTCCCTCTGTTTCTCTCTCTCTCTCTCTTTCTCTGGCTCTGCTTTGCTTTCTTTCTTTCTCATGGTTCCTCCCGTTCATTCTAATGCTTCCATACAACATGACTAATGTGAAAATATGTTTAATAAGAATGTACATGTAGAACCTATATCAGATTGCACACCGTTTTAGGAAGAGGATAGGGGAGGAGAGGGAGGAGGAGAAAATTTAAAACTTTTGGAAGTGAATGTTGAAAACTAAAAATAAATAAATTAATTTTTAAAAGAGGAAAAATTTAAAAAATAATTTCCCAGGTCACATCAAATAACAGACCTGGGATTTGAACCCATGTCCTTTGATCCCAAAGTCCTCACTGTTTACACTGCACATCAGAAGGTGTCTCTGAATTGATTCACCCAATCAAAGCAGTATCATATGGTGGGGAAAACTAGACTGGCAGTTAAGAACTTTGGACACTAGTCTCTATCTCCCATTAGTTCTTTGGGCATGGGCATCCTTAGACAAGTCATTTCCCCTTCTTTGGTCTCAGTTTCTCCATCTGTAAAACAAAATGGGAGGGGGGATGTTGAACCAGATTTTCAAGGTCCCTTTCAGATCTAACAATCTATATTACAAAGCTCCATCCAACACTAACATTCTCTGTTCTGTGTTCTAAGGTCCCTCTTAGCTGTGACACTCTCCACTCTCCCTTATAGCTCTAACATTACACATTCTGAAGCTCCATGGGCTCTATGAAGTTCTGATGTTCTGTGTTCTAAGTCTTCCAGGTCTGCCATTCTACATTCCCGACATAGTACATTCTGCATTTGAATGTCCTTCCCGGTTATAACATTTGATACCATTGCTCTTTCAGCACAAAGTAGCAACATCATGCAGCTATTTGGGAACTCACAGAAGACTGACTCTGAACAGAGGATATTATCACTCTACCTTTATTGCCAATTATCATTACTAGAGAAACAAAGATGGTTCAAGCAGGAAGGAATCTATCCTCACAGGAACCTGGGGCAAAGCACAGCCCTGCAGAAAACTGCCTTTCTGGATCAACGGGGAAAGCCTCCTATGGATTGTTGCCATGGAAACAGAACCTCACAACCTCCCGTGGATGCCATCATCTCTAGGATGGAGCGCACCCCCGCAGCAAAAGCCAGAGAGAAGGAAGTGAGAATATCAGCATGCTCACATTGCCACAGCTGAGCCACCCCACAACCAAGCAGCTATCATCTCTGGGGGATTTGAACTGCCGCTCTAAATCTGTGAATGCAAGAGAGAGAGTTGGGGGAGACTATTAGAGCATGTAGTCCAGTTCCCCAGAGGTCTCCAGGAAAGCAGAGGCCTTGAAACTTCTCCAGTCCATGGGCCCCACGGGCTGGGCAAAAACCCTTCATGGGCTCATAGACACTAATGGGCACACCCAACACATACACAAACAACAGTAACATATAGACAGGGCCTAGGTGCATACTAAATGCTTGAATGATTGACACACATTCACATATAAAAACACACACATACAAGCACCACTCCCACTTGCCACTGCAAAAAGAAACCAAACCCTTCATTTTGGAAAAGGGGTGTCACTGAGACCCCAGAAAGTTATGTCTTTATTAAATACAAGCATAGAGACTAAAAGTAAATAAATTAATTAAATTTTAAAGGAATTTTTAAAAAAACAAGACATAGCGCTTGTCTCAATAAAAAAAAAAATCAATGCCACAGGAGACTCAGTCTCCAACTGGGCCTTGTGATCCCAAGTTTGAGACCTCCAGTGTTAAGCCCTTTTTGCCCCTAGCTGATTGGGCAATCAGAGCAGGGGCTCATCAACTTTTTGTGTCCTGGACCCTTTGGGCAGTGAATCTAGCGAAGCCTTGGATCCCTTCTGAGCATCATGTTTTTAGAGGCATGAAGCAAAATGCATAGGATTACCAAGGAAACCAATTATACAGAAATATAGTCAGCAAAATATTCACAAAAATATGGTTCCATGCGGTTAAGAACCGCCAAATGAGAGGAATAATAGAAAAATCACAGATGTGTTATGCAGAACATGAGTCCAGCACCATCCTTAGACAGAGAAGTGAAATTAGAGCTAGCCTGGGCTGAGCTAGGACTCTCAGACGTGCCCAGTGTTCTCTTCACAAGAACTTATTGCTTCTCCCATTCACCAGGGAAGTTCTCCACTTACTCACCCCAAATACACACCTACCTTAATCTTCACTTCCTTGTTGTGTGGTCTTTTCAGTCTTGTCTGGCTCTCCACGACGTTTGGGGTTTTCTTGGCAAAGATCCTAGAGAAGTTTGCCATTGTCTTCTCCAGCCTGATCTTTTTTTTTTGGTGGGGAGGGGGTAGGCAATCAGAGTTAAATGACATACAGCTAGAAAGTGTCAAACATCTAAGGTCAGATTTGAATTCAGGTCCTCCTGATTCCAGGGCTAGTGCTCTATCTGCTGTACCACATAGCTGCCCCCTTCAGTTTAATCTTCATATCTACTATATACTTTTTTATTGATATGTAACATAACTACTTGATTGTCTGGTATATATCTGTCCATGGCTCTTATTTACCTGTCTCTCTGCCCTATCCATGTGCGTCTGCCTAATCTCAACTGGGCCCTCACCATAACAAGGCTACAGTGGTTGGTTCTATCCCACTCCCCACAAAAGCTACTACAAACCTTTTTCTTCTCTCCTCAAACCTACTTTTCTTCTCTTCTCCCACCAATTCAACTGATGCCCTTGCCTCACACTCTGCTTAAGCTCTCTCCTTAAGCTCTCTCTTCTCTTCTTCTGTACCAGCCTTTTGGCATAATCCCCCATTCTCTCCTCCTTGACTTCAATCCCTAATAAACGGGGATTTTTCTGCCAAGGCCAACCCCTCTACACACAGATTTGATCCCATCACTTCCTTTCTTCTCCAGTAGACTGCCCCCATTGCCAACCTACCTCTTTCTAATCTTCAATGAAAGAAATAAAGAATTCTTTTGGTTATGGCTACTAATGTCGTATATTTGTTTGGTGCCATTACTCCAAATGCAATCAGTCAATAAGCATTTATTAAGCAATTACTGGGTACCAGGCACTGTGCCAAGTGATAGATACAAAACGAAAAGGCAAAACATAGTCTCTGCCCTCAAGGAGCTTACATTCTAATGAGAGAAACAACATGCAAATAACTATGTACTTACAAGATATGTACTAGGTGAATGGGAGGTAATCTCAGAGGGAAGACACAAGCAGGAGGTCATATAAGCCACTATTTGTTCTTATTAGAATTTCAATGTTAGCTCTTTCCTTCTTTTGTTAGACAACCTGTTCATGGAAAGGCCTGCCCTTATGATTACACTACAATAACTGGGTTCATTTCATAGGATCTCCCAGACCTGAAGGAACTCTTCTTTGGGGTCATCCTCTTGTTCTATTCAGTGACTGTGGTCTTAGTTTCCCATCTGCAAAATGAAGGGTGGGGTGTGTAAACTCGATTTTCAAGGTCCCTTCTAGCTCTGATGCATATCCAGAGGTCAGTATGAAGGTCCCATTGTATAGTCTTTGTTCTAAAATCCTCCCCCCCCCCAGCTCTTACATCCCTTCCATTCCTGACATCAGACGTTCTGTGTTCTGAAGTCTTCCCCAGTGGTGATACTGTGATTCATCATAATAGCGATACTAGCTGGCTATCTGGAAACTCAAGGGAGGATTGACTGGGCAGAGAATGCTATCATTCTGCCTTTATTGCCAATTATCATTATTAGAGGAAAAGCATCAAGTTAAACTTGACCTAGACAGACACATTTATAAATGACCAAACAAACAAAATGGAAAGCATGAGTCTCTTGGACAATCTGGCTTAATCTCTGTTTTTCATATACAATTTCCCATTTTCTGCCTCCATGCTTTTGTACAGGCTTTCCCCTCTACCTATTAATGCTCTTTCTCTTCAGCTCTGCCTCTCAGAATTGGGCTCCCATCTAGATCACTACAATGAAAGGAAAGGATTTTTAGCTACCATGCAACACAAAGGCTAAAAGATATCAAATTCAGGACAATTTTTACTTAACCCAATGAAAGAAAATGCAAGGTTGCCTAACAAAGTCCATAGTCAGGACATGCTCTCTAGTGGATTTCCATCTCCTTTGGGCCCTATGCAGTCATCCAGATTTCTAGCGCTGCCTTGGCTAGGACAACCCCTTTCCACCCTCTCCCCAGACCCCCAAAATGGGAAAGCAACCTGTGTTGCAAGAGAATCAAGCAGCCTTCCCTTCTAATGACTTTCTCCTTCCCCAGGGACCTAGACAGTCCTCCAGAGTTAAAATAAAATCCTTGATATTCTTCACCATCAACGAAAAAGGAAAGCAATCAGTGTTGCTAGGGAACCAACCAACCCTAAGTGACCCCCACCTTACAATGACCTATACATTCACCCAACACCTTAGGTGTTTCTTTCTCAAGATGACAGCATTCAAGGTCACTAAAGAATTGATCCCTCTCCCCTGGACCTGGGCATTCCAAACAACTTACAATGCCAGTGAAATATAATGTTTGGGGTGGTTTTGCAATATGTGGCTTTCATAGTAGTCCTCATTTCTTGCATGCCTACCTTTCCAGTCTTTTTACACCTTCCTTCCTTGCACACATTCTAGGATGCAGTCACACTGGCCCCCTGACTGGTCCCTGAATAAGCTCCCCACTCCACACATTTTTACCTGCTCTCTCTCATTCCTTGAACACTCTTGCTTCTCATCTCCTCCTCCTGGCTTCCCTAAAGTCTCAGATAAAGATGCACTCTCTACAAGAAACCTTTCCCAGTCCTCCTTAATAACTTCTCTCTGGAAATATCTCCAGTGTATCCTATCTACAGCTGCTTGTACATAGCTGTTTGCATGCTGTCTCCCCTATTGGAGAGAGAATCCTTGAGAACAGGAACTTTTATCTCCAGAGCTTAGTGGTGCCTGGAACATTGTTAATAAGTGTTAGTTGACTGACTGGCTCCCAAATGATCTAGACTCTCCTTTTCTTGGTTCAGAAGGCTTAGTCAGGAGCTCCTCAAGTGAACTTCATCTCCTTCATGATTTCTTCACTGGCCCACCCTATTCTAGCTTGTACTTCTGCAGCTCCTGGTTTGTCTCAGTCACTGTCTGATCTTCTGTAAAATGAAGGGCTCAGATTCTAAGGTCCCTTCCAACTCTGCCATTCAGTGACCCCACACACAAATGCTCATATGTCCAGCTATAGCCACAAGCTTTGCTACTGTCACAAACACCAAAAATGTGGAGACGGAAGCATTGTCATTCCTTGTTTTGTGACTCTTCCTCCCCCCAGGGTGTCATTTCACCTGGGTTGGCACTGTTGAAGAAGAACCAGTTCCCGCTTCCTTTTTTCTTGCCACAGAAATCGGTGCCACCATTTCTATCATCCTGGTTTCTGGTGAGTCATGTTCTTGAACCATCTACAGGCCCAGGCTTTCCACCTTCACATGCTATGCCCCACCAACTTCCTCTTCACAGCACTTTCCTTCTCATGTATACTCAACTGAGCTCCAACAACTTTACGTGCCAGAATGAACTTGTATCTACGTTCCCTACCACCACAGTCCTCAAGCTAAGCCTGAGGAGAAAAAAGGGTAGAAATGGTATTAAAAGAGACTGATAATTTAAATGACTATATCACTGACTAAATAGCGTAAAGTCTCTCCCAGATTATAATGTCGGGGTGAGTCATACCGAATAAATGGAGTCTATTTCTCATCAGTCATCAGTCAATAAATACTGAGTACCGAATGGCATACTGACAAAATAGAAACCATGATCCCTGCCATCATGGAGATTAGATTCTAAAAGGAGTTAAGGCTGACACATTTGAAACAATTAAATTTTTGCCAGTGGTGATTGAGAGACTATGAGAGCCATGGGAGTTCAGAGAAGAGATCTGATCATTGTGGGTTAGAAAGGAAAGGAAATTTGTCACAATACACAAAAGGGAGACACCACAGGTTTCTGAGCAGGGGAGTGGCATGAAAAAAAGCTGAGGAATAAGAAGAATCAGAGGATCTCAGCACTAAGAGGCCTCAGAGGCTATCTAGCCCGTACCTATTCCTTCTACAACATTCCAAACAAGTGCTCCTCTGTAGCCATTGTTTGACAACTTCAAAGACATCACATCCTCCTGCAAGCCATACAACTCTGGGTTGCTCAAATGGAAGGGAGCTTTCCTTGGGTGAAGCTGATCTGCCCCTGCTGTTCCCCCAGCAGGGTAAGAGAGAGACAGAGAAGCCATGGGACACAGGAATGCACTCTAGCAGAGGGTTCAGATATGTTTATACGGAGTTAATCAATCATCTCCCATCAGGTATTACAAGGGAGTTACCCCAAGGGAAGGTACCATTCAGACATAGAAATGAATTTCTTTCAAACAAACAAGTCATTTTCCTAACAAGGCTTTTGCTTCTCCTAATCATCTCCCCAAGGGGCCTCTCAGTGTTCAGAGCTGCCTGCAAAGACCAAGGGACCATTTCCTTTTTCTTGTCCATGCAGAAACTTTCAGTCTGCCCTGTGTCCTCATGAGCTCTTATCAGACCCTTGACAGGCCTTTGTCTCCCTCTGACTTATGTCTGTGGTCCAAGAGGTCCTGAGAAGGAATGAACAAATTAACCAGGTATGACAGTCCAGGGAACCATTAAAATGAAAATAACACCACAAAGCAAAATTACATTCTAAACTACAAGGAATCCTGTGGAAATTCAGCAGAGTTTATTTTAAACACCTCTGGGTTACCCTTTCTATGACCTTTTCTCACCCACCTATCCCCTCCTTTCCTTTCCCTCCTTCCCCTGCTCTACATTCAGGAAAGACTCTCCTGGCAGTAACTTAAACTTTCCTAGGAAGTCAGAGCATCACATATTTGGGGATGAAAGGGATGCTAGAAGTCATCTAGCATTTGAGAAGTTCCCAAATGCAGTTTTCCATAAAATGCATGTGGAGGTCTTGAAAATCATCTTCTAGTGCAAATGTCATCATTTATAGAGAAGACTGAAGTCCAGAAATTGGAAGAGACTTACTCAAGGTCACACAGATATGGTATGTATGTAAGTAAATGGCAGAGCTGAGATTTGAACCGAGGTCTTCTGGCTACAAATCAAATGCCCTTGTACGTGAGCAGGTGATTTTTTTTTAACTCAAGTGAAAGACTTTACATTTAAGTCCACTGAATTTCATCTTGTTGATTTGGTCCATACAGCCTGCTATGATATTTTAGATCCTGACTGTTACCAAGGGGAACTCTCTCCCCCAGCTTCATGCTATACAGAAATGTAGTAGTTATATCAGTTATGCCTTCATTCATGTCACTAGTTATAAAAAATGTCAGGGGGAAAAAGTCCTTTGGTTCTCAGAGACCTACCCAATGGCTGACATCATCCCATTAATCTGGGGGTAACTTCTAACCAGCTCTGAATTCACCCAAATGCATTCTAATTCATCCATCTCTCCATTTTGTCCACAAAAACATCACTTGAAAGCTTATCAAATGTCTGACTGAAATCTAAGTATTTCTATTTTCACTGGTCTAACAGTCTAGTAACTCAAAAAACAAAATTGGATTGAACTGACCTGGTGAACCCATGATTGATCATAGTGATCACTACTTTCTAGGTGCTCAAAGGCAATCACTTTAATAAAGTATTTTTGATTCTTGCTAGGAGTCAAACTCAAGCTCACCAGCCCTCTTACCTACATTCTTCTCCTTTTTCAAAACTACTTATCATGTCTGACCATTTCTCCAAATTTTTCAAAGACCATTGACAACAGTTAAAGAATTACATCCAGTCTGGTCATTGGTCCCTCTCTCAGGGATCTGTCTCTTCATCTCAATCCCATTCCTTCACCATGGCATGAAAGGGTTTAGAGAATTTCTGACATTACCATGTGGATGGAAGATAGGGGACAGGATTTAAAATTCAAATGAAAGAGATTTCCCCACAGTTGATAAAATCCCCTCTCATGGCATCTTCTTACTCCACAGGCTTAGCCTGTGTAACCAATAAAAAATGTGAGAAAGAAAAAAAAAGCATCCGTCCAATTTAGCAGCCCCACCAACTCCCTGACTCACCTCAAGAAATACCTGATCCCATAGCTGGACTGGCATTAATTGAAATATGCACTATACCAAGGAAGACACTGGTTTAGTTCCTGGCTATATCAAAGATTTGCTGCATGACTTGGGGAAAATTAATTCCCTTTTCTGGTACTAATTCTTTTTTTGTTGCAATAAACATTATTGACTTGTTTGTTTACTTTTAGGTTACAAGATTCTGTTCCATAGTTACTTCAGTTATAAATTTTTCTCCCCTTCCTCCCCATCCCCCACCCAACCC
>JAQQSW010012688.1:0-12477 GCA_028646575.1 Pseudocheirus occidentalis
TTTTAAATGAAAGAGAGAAAAAGAATGATAGTGAAGACAATATGCTCAAAAAGAACAGAGAAGGGATCAAGGGTATAGATAAGAGGGGCTGCCCTTGGAAAGAAAGTATACCTCATCAGCAGGAACTGAAGTATAAAAACAGAAACTGTGGAATATGATGTGAAAGGGTTACAAAGACAAGTGTAGAAGACAGAGATGATGATGAATGGCTTTACATTTCTCAGTGAGTGTGAGGCAAAGGCTTCATCTAAAAAGGAGGAGAAGCCTCTTGGAAGGTTTGAAGAGAGGAAAAAAAAATAATTAGAACAGTCACCATGATGACTGAGATAGCATATAAATTAGAGTTTAAAAAAATACTCTGTGCAGTGAGGGCCCAGTTGATACTAAATAATATGAATCTATAATGGACCTCATCATCCCTGTTTCATGATTTCCTTCAACTTCATTCAACAATTCATGACTAAGAGTGAAAGAAGATGGATGGTAGGAACGATTCAAGATCAGGATTTCACAAAACATGATCCTGGCCAAGAAGAGAACAAGGAACAAGGACTAAGAAACGAGGGACTTCAATCAATCAATCAGTCAATAAACATTTTATTAAGTACCTATTATGTGCGAGATACATAGGCACCAGGGGCAGCTAGGTGGTGCAACTGATAGAGCATCAGGCCTGAAGTCAAAAAGACCAGCTTCAGGCACTTACCAGGTGTATGACCCAGGGCAAGTCTCTTAACCCTATTTACCTTAGTTTCCTCATCTGTAAAATCAGCTTGAGAAGGAAATGGCAAAGTATTCCAGTATCTTTGCCAAGAAAACCCCAGGTAGAGTCAAGAAGAGTTAGACATGACTGAAACAAATGAAAAACAACAACACCACCAAAGCTGATGGAATCTTATAGCATGATGAGTTTCCAGATCTCCAAAGTAGAGGAGAATATACAACTGAACTGGTTCACTAAGGAAGAAGGAAGAAGAGCATGGCTATGGTAAGAGTGATGACCAGAGAAAGTACTGAGGGTGGGCCAAAATAGCAGAGAAAACCCAGGAAGTTGCCTGAGCTCTCCCCAGTTCCCTCAGAAACAACATTAAATCAAACCTCTAAATCAACTGTGGAGCAACAGAACCTACCAAAAGACAGAGTGAAATAATTTTCCACGTTAAGATAACTTCAAGAAAAGGTCTGTCTCACTTGGATAAAAGGGGAGCGCAGCCCAATGCAGATCATGTCCAAGCAAGTCAGTGGGAGGCTCTCAGCCACAGAACAAATCAGCTACTGCAGCCTCTTTGTCGTGGTTCAGCAGCCCAGTGGCACAACAGGCCAGCTGTAAGATCTCCAACCCCAGCACAAAAGGAAACTGCCTGCTTCAGACCCGTGTCCCCTCACCCCACAACAGGCACAAATAGGCTCAGTTACCCCAGCACAGTGGACAAGCCTCTAGCAACCGAAACCCCAGTGCAGAAAGCTAATGACCAGGCTCCTGATCCCCCAACACAAGAAGTTTGGGACAGTGCTCCCATACCCCAGGAGTACAGGTCAACTTTAAAACTCATGAAACAGGCAAAAAAGAACCTTGACCATAGAAAATTACTATGGTGACAGGGAAGATCAAAACACAAACTCAAAAGAGGACATTATCAATATACCTACAACAGAAACCTCAAAAGGGAATACGAATTGGTCTCAAGCCCAAAAAGCCTTGGAAGAGCTCAAAAAGGATTTTAAAAGTCAAATAAAAGAGGTAGAAGAAAAAGTGGAAAAGAAATGAGAGGTATGCAAGACAGAGTCAATAGCTTGGAACAGGAAGAACAAAAATTGACTGAAGAAAACAATTCCTTTAAAAAATACAATTGGTCAACTAAGAAAAAAAAAATCCACTGAAGAAAACAACTCTTTTAAAATTAGAATTGACCAAACAGAAAAGGAGGTACAGAAGCAATCTGACAAAAATAATTCCTTAAAAATTAGAAATGAACAAGTAGAAACTAATGACTCTAAGAGACACCAAGAATCAGTCTAACAAAATCAAAGGGATAAAATAGAACAAAATGTAAAATACCTCACTCGAAAAACAACTGACCAGGAAAATAGATCCAGGAGTGATAATTTAAGAATTACTGGACTACCTGAAGCCATGATCTTTAAAAAAGGAGTCTGGACAGCATCTTTCAAGAAATTATCAAGGAAAACTGCCCTGCTATCCTATAACCAGAGAGTAAGATAGTCATTGAAAGAATCCTTTGATCCCAAAATGAAAACTTCAAGGAATATTGTAGCGAAAAGGATAGAGAGAAATTCATAGTAATCATAACTATGAATGTGAATGGTATGAACTCTCCCATAAAACAGAAAGGGAGAGCAGAGTGGATTAAAAACCAGAATCCCACAATGTTATTTACAAGAAAAACATGTGAAGCAGCACACAGAGTAACGGGAAAAAGATGGAGCAGAATATATTATGCTTCAGCTGAGGGAAAAAAAAGGTAGAAACCCTGATCTCAGACAAAGCAAAACCAAAAACTATAGACAAATGAAGTAATATCAATATTAAATATAAACATATATGTGTGCATCAAGTGGTATAATATTCAAATACTTAAAAGAAGTTAAGTGAGTTACAAAAAGAAATAGATAGCAAAACCATACTAGTCGGGGACCTCAACCTCCCTTTCTCAGAACTAGATAAATCTAACCATAGAATAAACAAGAAAGAAGTTGAGATGAATAGAATTTTAGAGAAGTTAGATATGATAGACCTCTGGAGAAAACTGAATGGGGATAGAAAAGAATATATCTTTTTCTTAGCAATCCATAGCACCTACACAAAAACTGACCACATATTAGGACATCTAAAAGCCTCACAATCAAAGGCAGAAATATTAAATGCATCCTTTTCAGATCGTGATGCAAGAAAAATGTGTAACAAAGAGCCATTGAAAGATAGTTTAAAAATTAATTGGAAACTAAATGACCTAATCCTAAAGAATGAGTGGGTTAAACAATAAATCATAGAAAAAAATCAATAACTCCATCAAAGAGAAAGACAATAATGAGACAACATACTAAAATTTATGGGATGCAGCCAAAGCAGTACTTAGGGAAAATTTTCTATCTCTAAATGCTTACATAAATAAAATAACAAGATCGATAAATTGAATATGAAACTACAAAATCTAGAAAAAGAACAAATTAAAAATCTCTAATTAAATAACAAATTAGAAATACTGAAAATCAAAGGAGAGATTAATAAAACTGAAAGAAAGTATTGAGGGATCAAAACCAGAGGTCATAGTTAAAACAAATAGGTTAGGAAGACTGTGACATGGGAATAAAACAATAAGACATTATGACTGGACAAAGGAATTTCAGTATTCTTGATCACGGTAGAGAGTGAATATTCCTGGGTTCCTATGGAACGGGAGGAGGAGGTCATGGGAGTTCAGTAGATGGAGGAACTGGGAGGTTAAGATGTATGAGAAAATATTAACATATATCTTGAAGTCCCCTAGTATAAGAGCAGAAGATGGGATGGAAAGGAATACTATCAGGCAGACACTGAACTAAATGAGAAAGAATAAGAATGTCCTGGGGGTAGAAAGATGGCAGCCAAAAGAAGTTACTGAATGATGGTGGTAAAAGGGAAAATGTGGAAATGGCAATAAGGAGCAAGGCATATTCCAGTTTCCTCTCTAAGACCAGTGAGTAAAGAATATGAGAGAAGGTATAACCAGAACAGGAAAGAATGGGGCCTGAGCCGCAGTGTCTTCTGGGGGAGCCATGTCTCAGTGGTAGAAGATGGAAGAGGCAGTAAAGGAAGAAGTCTAAAATGAAGGAAAACTTTGCTAATTATAGAAGAGAAATTCCAAAGGGTCCAGTAGAAGGAGCTAGTAGATCTGGAATGGAATATCAGGGTTTGGGGAGAGGGGACAAAAGGAATAGAAGGGAATACAAGAGCAGCCATCAGTGTTTGGGTAATGGGATCTTTGACAGTCAGGGATTCAGTATCACAGAGACAGATTAAAAGGAGGTAGGAATTTGCCACCCATCAGGGAAATCAGTACAAGCCCAGTATAGGTGGATAAGAGGGGCTCTACAAATGAGTTCAAATGAGTAGGACATTGAAGGTCTAGACTCAAATCTTTGTGGAGTTCCACATGTAGCTTGATGGTCCACCTTTAAGCAGAGTTTCACAGTGAGATTCAGGGAGTAAAGATGTACATGACAGCATGTAAGGAAAACTAATGGAAAGACAGAAGTTATTTGAAAAGTATTAAAAGGCAGTGTTTGCATTTAGGATTTCATTTATTTTTAAACTTTTGTTTGGAGACCTAAAGACTTTTGGGATGAATGGAAAGAAGAACCATGATTGCTTGCTATTTTTACGTTTTATGGAAGAGTTAGAAATCTATTTGGAACTCTCACAGCTGACGTTTTCTGCTGGAAGAGTGGTTACCTTAATTTATCAGTGGCCAACCTCTCCAGTAATAGGAGCACTGTGTCCAGGGAGCATATAGCATATGTGCTAATGCATTCTTTTTCTTTAGTTGAGCTAGTGACAGAATCTTTAACTTAGCTCTTTTCATGCCTTTTCTTAGGATAAAACCAGATTGAGCTTGATGACTTTCAAGTCATCCTTTCAAATCAAAGATTCTGTGATCCTGAAACTCATTACTTTGATGTTATAATAAAGGCTTGATTGCCAGATTTGGCTGCTGTTTCAAAACAGAAGGCTAAAGTATACCCAGGAAATTATATGAGGGAAAAGTGTTCCTACTTATTTTTTCTTAAAATGGGTGAGAGAAAGGAGTGCAATTCAACCACCATTTATTAAATGTCTGTTTTGTGCAAGACATCATGGTAGGTGCTAGAAATAGAAATATAAAAAACAAAATAGTTCCCGTCCTCAGGGAGCTTACAGTTGATCTGAAGTTCACAGTGTGTATATAAATAATTATAGTACAAAGAGAATTGAGAAGGGAGAAATCACCTAACAGTTGTGGAAAGACTTCTCAGGGAGGGTGGTATGTTACCTGAGCCTTGAAGGAAAACACGGCTTTGGGAGGTAGAGAAAAGAGAAAAGTGGGCCCAGGAACTAGCTTATGGGAAAGTATGGGTATGGGAGACGGAGTGTTGAATTCTGAGATCTAGTGATGCATTTGGCCTGCTGTCTAGCATTTGTGAGTTGTATGAAGCTGCATGGGAGCCAGACTGTGGAAGGCCTCAAATTGCCTGGCTACGGAGCCATTGAAAGATCTTGAGAATTACAGAATTTGAGAGAGTTGAAAGGGACCCCACAAAAGCATACACAAATGAATATCCATTGTCACATACCCAGTATGTGGTTGTCCAGCCTTTGCTGGAAGACCTCCAACATGGGGGAGTCTATTTCTTTTTTTAAATAGCTTGAATTGTTAGCAAGGTTTTCCTGATATAATAATCAGTCTTTTTGCCATGTCCTCTCATTGCTCTAGGTTTTGCCCCTTTGGGCCAAACAGAACTAGTGTAAGTGCACCTCCTCATGGCAGACCTTCAAACTAACATGAACACAGTTATCATGTCTCTGAGTCCTTTTTATCCAAGCCTATCATGCCAAGTTCTGTGAAGTGATTTTCTTATGTCTTGGATTCAAGGCTATTCACCATCCTAGTTGCTCTCCTCTGGACATTCTCCAACATATTAATGTCCTTCTAACTGTGGTATCCAAAACTGGGTGTGATATCACATGAGGTCTGATAGGGGCAGAGTCCAGTGGGATACGCTGTTCTGTTTTCTGTGTCCTTCCTAATGCAGCTCAGGATTGCATTAGCATTTTGGCCTCTTCATCACACTACTGACTCATACTGTGCTTGTAGTCTACTGAAATTCGCAGGTCCTTATCAAAAGCATTGCTGTCTATCCATGCTTCTTCCATGTTTCATTTGTGGAATTGATCTTTTTTTAGTGCCCACAGGCAAGATTTTATATTTTTCCTTATTGAATTTCTTTTTATGTTCAACGCAGTGCTCTAGTCTGTCTAGATGCTTTTGGATTCTGACTGTCATCCTGTGTGTTAGCTATCCCTTTCAGTTTTGTGTCATCTCCACATATGGGCATGCTATCTATGCTTTTATCTAGGTCAGTGATAAATGTTAAACATAATAGGGCTGAGCATAGATTTGTGGAGTACTAAACTAGGAACCTTCTGCTATGTTGATGGCTCTTCTTTGAGTCTGACCATCCAACCAGTTCAGAATACATCAGACTGTATTATTGTACAATCCACATCCTTCTCATGGCTAAAACCAAGAAAAATAGCAAGAAAAGTTACTATGGTCATTATTACAATTGTCTGCTTCCTTTGCAATTGACACTTTATTTTAAAGCTTTCAAAGCATAGAATTTCATTTTGGGGAAAAGGAAACCAAATTGATTGTGGAAACTGAACTACAAAAACTTTTTCTTTGGACTTGCATGTTTTTCAGGTACTGAAAAAAAGTACTATTAATTGTCCTACTTAAAACAGGCCTAATTTAAAGAAATCTAGTTTAATTCATGTGTCACCTTGATTAAAAAGTGTGATGCATAAAATACCTTTATAGGACAGTTTTTGAGGTGAGATCTGTGAAAATGATATTATATTTGTAGGAAAACATAAGCTACTTGTGGTAAGATTGCTTTTATGTTCAGTTACAATCCCCTTTGTGATGGAGAGAGACAAAGTTACATAGGAGACATCTTTTGAATTGTAATTTAATTGAAATTATTTCAGAGGAGGCTGAAGCATTGCAAAATGAGGAAAATGAACTTTTAGGGGACTTAGCATAAGAAGCAGCTGAATAAGATCATTCCCAAATGGCACTGGAAGGAAAAGAGTAAAACATAAAATGAGGTAGATTTGCAGATGTTACTATGGTGATCTCTTCTTATCAGCTGTGACACTAGCTCCGTATCTAGGTTAGCCAGGTGGTAGCTAGGGCTTGGGCAGGGCTTTCAGAGACTGCCCCAGAACTCATCCGGTTAGGCCATTGTTTGGGATGTAATAATGACCATAGTAACTTTTCTTGCTATTTTTCTTGGTTTTAGCCATGAGTTTTCCACACACTGACAAGACTGGTGGCTCTGCCTGTCTTTGTATCCCTAGTGGTTAGCATAGTACTTGGCATATAGTAAACTCTAATAAATGCTTACTTTCTGACTAAGTGATACCACATTTTTATAACAAAAATATTCACATTTTGGAGTCATCGCAGGAATGAATATTTAACATTAGCCACTGGTCATACAGATTCATGTTTTAAAACTGAATCTACAACATTTATTTTTAAAGATGGTATATTTAACTCTCTAATCATGGAATTCAATTTTCTCAGCTCTCACACTTCTTAACTTTCCTTGATCAAGCCTAGTTCTTGATATTGCTAACCACTTCCTCCTCTTGGACCCTCTTTCTTCCCTGGTTTCCATGATTATGCCCTTTCCTTTTTAGTCTCCTTTGCCGGATCATCACCCTTCTCCTACCTCTTGATGCTCCCCAAGATTCTGTCACAAGCCATCTTCTCTCCTATCTTCCCACACAATATCCTGGATGTTTTCTTACCTCTCACAGGTTTAGGTTTTATTTCCATATAGATGACTGACAAATCTATACATCGAGTTCTCAATTCTGTCCTGAATTCCAGACATGTACTGTCCACTGACCATAGAATGGCTCCTCCTTGCTGTCCCACAGATATCTCAAATTCAGCATCTCTAAAACCAAATTCATTTCACCCTACCATACCTGAACTTCTACCACATATCCCTAGTTCAATGGAGACTACTCCTCTTTCAGTTACTCAGCTTTGTAACCTTAGAGTCTACTCTTTCTCTCAAGCCCCAAATTCAAGAAATTGACCATTTTTTTCTGGTTCTACCTCTGCCACATCTTTCATATATATTCCATTCTCTCCACCGCCCTACAATTGGGTCTGCATCACCTAGACTATTCTAGTGATCTCCTAATTTTTCTCCCTGTTTCTAGTCTCTTCCCTCTCCAATACAAATTTATTTTGTATCAAAATTCTCTGGCCCATGACTAGCATCACTCTTATGCTCAAGTCCACTTGGCTTCGAATCCTGGAAAATTCTTCAAGGTACCATAAAAAGAGATGTCTACAAGTGGCTACGTGCTGCAGTGAATAGAGCACCAGCCTGAGTCAGGAGGACCTGAATTCAAATCTGGCCTCAGACACTTAACACAAAACTAGCCATGTGAACTTGGGTAAGTCACTTAACCCCAACTGCCCTACCTTCCCCCTCAAAAAAGCAAAAAAAAAAAAATAGAGAGAGATGTCTAGTAAATATCTAGAAAGAAAAACACTGATGACGAAGAATCTGTATGGGTTCATAATTCATTGTAATTCATGCCAGACCAACAAACTAAGCTAGTAGTTGAGAATGTTGTTAGCAAAGCTGTCAATAAAGTATTTCATATTATTCTTATGGGGAAGATGGATCACAACGGAAAAGAATAAAGTATAAGAAAACTGAAATAGTAACAATGGGCCAAGTTGTAAAGGACTTTAAAAGCCACACAAAACATTTTACATTTGATTCTGGAGGAACAAAGTACTTTGTAAATCTTAAGGCCATGTGTAAATGTAAGTTAATATTTTACAGCAACTTAAGGATAGCGCCCACAGCCTAGAGTCAGGATGACCTGAGTCCAAATCCTGCCTCAATCATTTACTAGCTAAATGCATGACCCTGAGCAAATCCCCTAACCTTTCTGCCTCAGTTTCTTCATCTGTAAAATGGGATAATAATACTTCCCGGGGTTGGCATGGTGATAAAATCTGATAATATCTGTAAAGGGCTTTGAAACCTTCAAGAGTTACATAAATGCTAGGTATTACTGAATTGTAGGGGGGGAGCAAATAATAAGTAAAAGCAGCACCTTTAAAAAGAACTATTTTGAAGAATGGCATAAAATTAGTAAGAGGCAACTTGTCCTAGTGAATTTAGGCCAGCCTTGGAGTCACATGCTCTTCATCCAAATCTAGTCTTTGACTGAGTGTTATCACAAGAAGGTCAGATAACTTCTTAGTAGCTGTTAAAACAGTCAGGATTTGTAGCCCAGTCCTGCAATCCCTGCTACTGGAAGAGGGCAAAGGCTGGCATATAGTAAGAGTTCTGAATTGTAGAAAGGTTAAGCCAATCCAGTAGGAGTCCACACTAAGTGTGGCACCAAAGCCCATGGGGACCACCATGGGCCACCAACCTCCCTTAGGAGAGGCTCACAGGCCCACATCAAAAACAAGCTTAAGTAATGTCTTTGTACTGCTCTGGTCATGAGTGGCCCCTGCATTTTCCAGGGGATAAGGGGACTCAGTCTCAAAAACAACAAAAACCTTACAAATTTCAGGGCACTTGCCAATATCCATTATTGGGGGTATTTTCCACACAGGAGTTCTGATTGGAAATGTGAAGGTGAAACAGTTTGCTCATGGAATCTTGTGGGTTGCAAACAAAATGCCTAACAAATTCTGTAATGCCTTTTATATTTTACTAGGAAATCTTATGACAGTGAGATGGCTCAAGCCAGATGAATGGCTCTGTGGTAGTTAAATGGCTCCGTGGATATAGCACTAGGCCTGAAATCAGAAAAACCTGAGTTCAAATTCGACCTCAGTTGCTTATTGGCTGTGTGATCCTGGATAAGTAATTTAACTTTTGCTTACATTAATCCACTGGAGAAGGAAATGGCAAATCACTCCAGCATCTCTGTGAAGAAAACCCAGTAGTCAGCATGGCCCACGGGGTCATGAAGAGGAAATACAACTGAACCACAACAAAGGAAATCCTAATTCTTGGTGAATGTGGGCAGAAACAATTTTTCGAATCAACAGTCATGCCGGGTAGTAGTGTTGCAAAAAGTTACTAACTTATCCAGGCTTTCCTATCCCTCGAACAATTTTCAAGAGCTGTTGGGAACTGCCCGGCCAAAATCCTTAACGTATTCTCATCTCAACCCAAAAAACCTAAAAAGTTCTGGGACCTCATTTCTGTGTGTATCCCTTCCAAAGAGACCCATGCCCATCCCCAGGGAGCAAATCAGTCCAGTGCCGGACCACACAGCAATTCGCCCCAGGAGGCAGGACTGCCTTAACTTTTATTCCTGGAAATAAGGGATTAAACCCCTTCCCAGCACATGCTCCCACTTCCCCGGCCAGTCCCCGTTAGATGCATGTATACGCACAGCCCCAAAGGAACAGGGAAGGGGAGGCTGCTGCAGCCGCAGCCCGGGGCTCCGGAACCTCGGGGATCCCCAGGCCTCGGAGCAGGGGGCTTTTGCAGCAACCAGGAGCGCACGGCGGCGGGCAGGCGGCCGGGCCGAGCCCGTGCGTACCGTGTTGGACAAGGAGATGCCAGTCTCCAGCCGCTGCGCCCGCAGCAGCAGCTGATTCCCATCGTCCAGGAAGTTGTTGACCTCGGCGCAGTTGAGCAGGTGAGGCAGCTCGTAAGGCTCCGACGACATCCCGAAGTAGTTCTGGATGGTAGTGAAGATGAAACGCTTCCGAATGTCTGCCGCTCCGGTCGCCATGATCCGGACGGGGAGGGAGGGAAAGAAGGAAGGAAGAAGGAGCAAGTTCAGAGGGAAGTATAGCGGATGGATCCGAGCTCAGGCCGAAACTCAGGCCCCGGAGTGGGGGGGGGGGGGAGGGGGGAGAGCTTTACGGTTGCCTAGAGAGGTCGCTATGGCAACTGATCACCACGGCTGCGCAGAAAGCGCCTCTGGAGCGCGCACGTGAACGAGCGCGCCCGCCAAAAGATGAAAGCGATCGACTACATCGGAGTTCCTCCGCAGGCCTCCGCAGCTATGGATCTTCGGACGTGTTCCCTCCCCCTTCCCATCCCGGAGTCTGTTCTAATCTCCACTGCCTTCAGTGAGGTGGTTTCTTTTCTAGATTCCTAGGAGCTTCTGGTCCCCATATTACGTCTGTTTGCGTTTAGTTTATCCTTGTAGTGCGGTATAATGGACAGACTACGGAAAGGTCTTGAAAACAGACTGCTCATAGTAGATGCTGCGTTAATATTTAGTAAATATCTACGTTCCCTTCTCATCTTTTTGCAATACCAATTTTTAAAAATACTTATGTTGTTTTCTTTTTTTAAACGACACTGAAATTTTCCCCTGTATCTCTTTCTCCCCCATTTCCAAAGAGCCATCCTTTATGACAAAAAAACTTGTTTTAAGGGAAAAAAAATTCAGAAAAACTAGCCACATTGAAAAAAATCTGATGATATTACACACCAGTTGACCCCCACCTCTCCAAAGGAGCTGAAAGGAGATGAAGTGTCATATTTTTTAGAGGGTCTATGCTTGCTCTTTTAAATTTTCCAATGTTTACGTTCTGCTGTTTGTGCTTGTTCTCCGTTCCGTGTCTAGTTATTGTGTATATTTTTTTAATTTTATTTAATTTTTAATCTATGGAATAAAACAAGCATTTATATAATAGAATTTTTTTAATGGTTGTACATTTATATTGTTTCCTGGCTCTGCTTACTTCACTTTGCATCAGTTCATGCAAATCTGTCAATACCTCTCTGTATTAATTGTATTCCTCCTTTGTTATAGCACAGTAATATTCCATTATATTCATGTACCATGATTTGTTTAGCCACTCCTCAATCAATGGTTCCCTACATACTATTGTGCTATAAGAAATAGGAAGGAGATGGGCTTCATAATTACCTGGAGAGGTTTATACAAATTGAACTAAGTGAGAAGAGCACAACCAGGAAAAATTTGTACTCAGTTACAGACACATCATATGTGTGATGACCAACCTTGATAAACTGGACTCTTCCGCACACTTAATGGACAACTCTACAAGTCTCAGAATGGAAGGAGATATCTACATTCAGAGAGATCTAGAAAGATCAGAGTTTAAATGGAGACTGAAGCAATACATGCTATCCTTCTTTTCTACGTTTGGCTTTGTTTCTTTTTTTCCATTGTTCACTCCATTGGTTACAACGCTTCTATACAACCAAACTATTGTACAGTGTGAAAGAGTTTGTAGATCCTATACATGATTGTATGTCACCATGGGGGGGAGGGAGAGGGAAGAAAGGGAAGAAAATCTGAAATTCAAGTGATTCTGGAACTGAATCTTGTAAACTAAAAGTAAACAAATGAATCAATAAAAATTAAAATAAAAAAAAAAGAAAAGGCTGCCTATAATGAATTTCCTTGTCTTCCTTCCTTGCCTTCTCACTCCCTTCTTAACTACCTGAAGTCTGATTTCCAATGTTATTCAGCTGAAGGTACTTTCACTAAAGTTACCAATGATCTCATCCCCAAATTCTCTCCCTTTCTGTAAAGGCAAGCATGAGCAGCTTTACAAAGGACTGCTGCTGTGAACAGCTTTCGAGGTTCTGATTACATAGTATAGGGAACTCTCTCTTCAGTAACAAATCAGAGCAAAACATTCACAGAAAATCAAGGTATAGCAT
>JAQQSW010012689.1:0-12477 GCA_028646575.1 Pseudocheirus occidentalis
CTTGGAACAATCTATAAATCCAGAACATAAATGTAGGCCTTAGGTGGGCACAAGCTGGTGGGATGGGAAATCCTTCACTGAATATGGCAACTCATTAGGTTGAAAGTTCCTTCCAATGGTATAGATCAGGAGCTGTCAAAGTGTAGTCTGCAGACCTGTGGAGTTCTCTGAGACCCTTTCGGAGGGTTCTTGAGATCAAAATTATTTTCATAACAATACTAAGGCTTTTTTTAACCTATTAAAATACTCCTCCCTTTTCCATCTGCATATGTTTGTGAGACCATATTTCCTTCTTATGTTTCAATGAAAACAATGTATCTCAACAGATTGAATGCAGAAGTAAACATAGGACTTCATCTGTCTTCTCTGAAACCAGATATTAAAGAAATTTGCAAAAATACATAAAACAATGCTACTCTGCTCACAAAATTTTCTTGGTTTAGAAAATATAATTACTCTTCACAGAAATATGTTTATATTAACATGCAGTAGGTTTATTACTGTTGTTTTAAATGGTTATAAATGTTTCTAAATTTATCCATTTTAATTTCTAATATGGTAAATATTGATATAGTCCACATAAACAAAAGCATTTGGGGATCATCAATAATTTTAAGATTCTAAAGGGATCCTAAGACCAAAAATTTGAGAACTGCTGGTATAAATCATAGCCCATCCATGCCTCCCCTTCTTGTGTAACTCTTGTCTCTGTCTTCCCATAAATCCTCCACAAAGGATCCACTCAATGTGCAAAGGGACTTAATGATTGCCTCCTGATATTGCATGAGTACAATACAGTGCCCAGACTAATGCTCTTCAGCCTTTTGGTAAAGCTGCATGCTCAGTGCCTTGCCTCTACCTATATAGCATTTTGCTGATTATTTTTCCTCAGTATATTTCTATAATTTTGATCAATAATTACTGCAGTGTTGCAGATATACACAGAAGCCATTTTTGGAAATTGAAAGTATGAAATTGAAATTGCCTAAAACATTTTCACAGTGAGATAATATTAAGAAATCACTTGTGACTTGGGGAATTCAGGAAGGCTATATGAAAAAGGTACTATCTGGACTTGACTTTTAACAGTGAAGATTTCAGTGGAAGTAACAGGGAGAGAGGTACATCTTCCAGGTTTAGCACATTTGCCCCCAGTAATGCTGTAAACAATGCCAAGGGGAAGCAGGAAAGCAAAGAGTATGGAGGCTGAATAGATTGTAATCTTCTTGAGATCAGGGATCTCATCTCATGCATCTTCATGTTTCTCAGTCGCCAGTGTAGTGATTTATACATTGTAGATATAAGATTTGTTGAAGGAAGGAAGGAAGGAAGGAAGGAAGGAAGGAAGGAAGGAAGGAAGGAAGGAAGGAAGGAAGGAAGGAAGGAAGGAAGGAAGGAAGGAAGGAAGAGAGGGAGGGAGGGAGGCAACTAACGAAGGAGATCCTGAAAGAAATAGTCCAGTCTGGTTGGAGAAATTCTCTCTTTCAACAGTAGTGGGAGAGATATTTGAAAAGATATTTTGGAGCCAAACTATGAGAGACCTTGGATGGCTAAGTGGTTTGGCCTTTTTCCCTATAAAACATGGGGCTCTATTGAAGATTTACCTTCTGCTAGATTATCCAGCTTTTGTTCATGCTCTGTCTCTGTCTTTGTTTTATTAGTGCTGACACTGAAGGCACCTACAATAGGCAATGCCTCTCCTGTGAATTGATCGAGAATTGTACTTACTTCAGTGCATCCTTCAGTCACAACATGGACTACTTCTTGCTGAAGTGTGAAGGTAAGTACTTGACATGATTTCAATCCACTTCTTGTGAAATGGAGCTCTGGGCATGTCAAGATAGAGAATTTCTCCAAGGGTGAGCTCTCATCCTCAGTCCTTGCAAAGAAGTCCCTACTCCCCATATGGCCCATGGAAAAATGGCAGCAGGGAGATGGTGGTGATTGAACCAAGTGCCTTGGGAAATTGCTGAACATCTGTCTGTTAGTTGTCAAGGCTGCGCTCTTATAAAAAAATTTCTTTTTTAAATGTTCAACCAATCTCATCTGAGAACTTTTCCACATGTTGGATTTAATAAATTTGTGCTCCATGAAGTGACTTCTGCTAGGTGATTGTGGCACAAAGCTGGCAGAGGGCATCTGGGTCAGGTCACTGCATTTTTAAGGATAAGGAGTTCATCCATCCCACTACAACCCTTTCCACTTCTTGGGACAAACTTCAGAGTATTTTTTCTAGCCTAGCTGCCACTCTTTTTCCTATAATGCTGTCAAGTTCAAGTCTCTATAGAATTCTGCTCCCTCATATGTCTAGAATATACAAAAAAAGATGAAGTCAGCTGTATCATTCCATAAGGTATTATAGAGATTCCTATTTATATAGGGTATTGATCTGTTAAAAGAAACAACAAGAAAAATCCTAAGATTGCTTTTAAAAAATTGGAATTGCACTCCACATATGATCTATAGGGGCTGTAGAATGTCACGAGAAGAGATAGTCTTGTTATAACAGCTCAGAAGCTAATGGAGACCAGAAGAATGTAAAATATGGTACCGAGGCAAAGTGGGGGGGGAAGAAGGGGGAGTCAGGTGGGAAGGAAGAAGGCGTAAGCACAACATGAATACCAGGCACTGCAGTAAAATCTATTACAAATATCTCCTTTGAGCCTCACAATAACCCTGGGAGGTAGGTGCGGTTATTGTCACCATCTTATGGTTAAGGAAACTGAAGTAAAGCAGGGGACGTTTGCAAGAAGCATCTAATTGCCCTCCATTATGTTAGCCGTGAAAGACAAGCCCCCCACCACCCCTGGTTAGAAGTGATGATGGAGAGTAGAGACAGATGATTATTTAGAAAATCTCGAAGTCTTACAATAATAGGTAATTGAGGTATCACTGTCATTTATAATTAAACTTTGTTTTAAATTTCTGTTTACTAATGATTTTTAATAAAAGCCAACCCTAAATTCTTTATATATGTACAGAGGATGTGATATTTGCTATTGGCACATACCCAGTCCTGTCACTTCCAATAACTGTAAAGGAACATTTGAGTAAACACATATCCATTCATTTATATTTCATTAACACATACTTCCATGGTGCAATGATATTTTATTTTTATGTTCTCTACAACTCTAGCCTTGACTGTAATTCCTTGACTGTTCTTACTTTTCTTTGAGAACCCAATTTACAGGTGAGAGGCCTAACTGAGCAGTAAAAGATATTAGAAAGCACTGTTCCTTGGGGTAGCTAGGTGGCACAGTGAATACAGCACCAGCCCTGGAGTCAGGAGGACCTGAGTTCACATCTGGCCTCAAGACACTTAACACACATACAAACCCAACTAGCCGTGTGACCTTGGGCAAGTCACTTAATCCCAATTGCCCTACCTTCCCTTCTCAAAAAAAAAAGGCAAAAAACTTTAATAAATAAATAAATAAGCACTGTTCCTTGATTAAAGATCACAGAATATCCAACCTCAAAGGAATTTTGAGAGTCACTTGGTTTTTCCTTGTCATCTGGCAAATTCTCATTAGGGAATGACATGGATCCTAAAGCCTCAAATGTAATCATTTTAACTGTCTGAGGACATAGGTCAATTATCCAAGAAAACATAATTTTCCATTTGCAGATAAAGCAAACTAAATATTGCATTTTACAACCTAGATTTAAAAAAAAAATAGAAATAAATACCACCAGGCCCCCTCTCCTCAAGGTTTGCATTCTGATCTTCAATGCTTAAGGAGAAAATTTCATTATTTAGATATTGCTCTTTATTAAATATGCGGATATTGCATCTATAGAGCAAATGAATAGATAATCCAGCACATAAACAAGAAATAGCATCCACCTCTTGACTTAGACTCATGGAATATCGGAGGCAGAAGGATCTTTGACAAGACATTTAGTCTGACTTTGTCATCAGATAGCCCTGTATTATTGGGGACAGGGTGAGGGGGTGGAGAAGAGCAATATATGAATACAAGGAATGCCATCAATTTCTAAAGCTACAATATTGGCAGGAGAATAACATTGCTATGACTCTTTGGAGTTCACACATCATTTTACATGTATTGTCTCCTTGGATATATTTGATAAAACTGCACTAACAGATCACCTTCCTGATGAAGGGACCTCCCGTTTTCGCGTTTTCTACCCTCTATCCTTTTTGGCAGATCCTTATTTGTTCACTCTTCTCTTTGAGCAACTTTAATTTTTTTTTAAATAATATTTCATTTTCCCCAATAATGTAGAAAAACAATTTTTAAAGTTTTGAGTTTCCAGTTCTATCCCTCCCTTCCTCTCCTCCTCCTTTCCTGAGACAGTAAACACTCTGATGTGAGTTATAAATGAAATAACTTTAATTTTGAAATTAATTCATTATAAAGGGCAGCTGGTAGGGCAGTGACTGGAGTTTTCCTCTTATAGTCAGGAAGACCTGTGTTCACATCTGGCCTTGGACACTTACTGCTGTGTGACTGGGCAAATCATTTAACCTCTATTTTCTTCAACTGTCAAATGGAGATAACAGTAGCACCTACCTCAAAGACTTGTGAAAATCAGGAGATAATTATTATAAAAATTGCATAACACAGTTCATGACACATAGTAGGTGCTGTGTAAATGCTTATACCCTTCCTTTCCCCAAAAAAGAGACAATTTTTTAAGAAAATTTCATTAGGCTGCCTTGTAATGGTTTCATTCTAATCCTTGGTTCTTGCTGAAGTAGGCTCTGGGGCAATGAGTTCAAGTAACTGTGTACAACCACTTGTCATCTGCCTTGGTTCCTGTAGCCAGAATTCCTGTTAGAAATCAGAAAAGCCAGATTCTACTGTCACCTTTGCCACTAACTAGGCTATTACACCTTGGCCCAGTCTCTATGGGTCTTATGTTCCTCATCCATAAAATGAATTTTGGATTAAGTGATCCATTCTACCCAAACATTCTATGACTGATACGCTGAGAGACTGGCTTCCTACACCCTCACTAGGAGGGCTCATGTGATCTGACCCATTCTGTAAGAGAAGAGGAAAGTCTGAGACAGTATGATGGAAAGAGAAGAGTGCTGACCCCAGAGTCAGAGGGATTAGGTACAAATCCCCCTGCTCACTCTTACTATCTGTGTGACCTTGGGCAAATCACTACTTCCTGGGGCCCCAATTCCCTCATCTGTATGTTGAGGCAATAGATTAAGTATCCTCTCAGGTCCCTTCTGGCTCTGCAGCTATGATTCTATAATCAAGAATCCAGTATACTATACAGTAAAATATTGATAGAACACTATGAGTAGCATACTGTATATAATAAAGACCAATATGTACACAAAAAAATGCTAGTCATAGACCATAGAACACTCTGTCTCTCCAGTCTCCTACACATACCCCTCTCCCTTCCTCTCCTATTTCTGTTTCTCTCTCTCTCTCTTTCTCTCTCTCTTTCTCTTTCTACCTCCCTCCCTCCCTTTCTTTTCCTCTCCCTCTCTTTTCTTCTCCCTCTCTCTCCCTCGCTCTCTTTCTTTCCTCTTTTCCCACCTCCCTCTCTCTCTCTGTCTCCCTTTCCCTCTCTTCTCTTTTCTCTTCTTTCCTCTCCATTTCTCTCCTCTCTCTCTTTCTCCTTTTTTCTCTCACACACATGCATGTATGTACTCACTCTCATGTGTTTTACATATATTTTTCATATATGTTCATATATTTAGAGTTGGAAAATACTTCAGAGGTCATCTAGTCCAATCCACTTATTTTTCATGTGAGGAAACTGAGGCCCAAGGTATTTAAGTGACTTGCTTCAGGTCACATAAAATGGTAGATTATCCCTAAAGTCTCCGTCTCTTACATTGTATGGTAAAGCCTTCCCAAATGTAAACGTGGCTCTTCTAGCAAGAGGACCCCTCCTTTTCTGCTGTCTCAGTCCTCTCTTTTCATTGAGTTTTCCAAATATTTCCCTTCTCAGTGTTAACTCAGCCCGAAGCTTTTTCCTTTCCAAATCTTTTATCTGTGATAGCATTCAGTCTGAGCCTCTTTAACATTTCCCATCATGCCAGTGCAAACGAAAGCCGTGATATTCTGTTTCATTGTCTTGGGGCAAAATTGAGCCTAATGGTGACGTGGGTGCTATGGTAACTTTGTGCAAGATTTGTGAGTCTCCAGCCAGATCCACCATGCACTGTAGGCCTGGAGCAACTGAACCGAAGATTCCAATTTACATGATTTAAGTTTCACTTTCACAGCATCAATTTGGGGGCATTAGATCCTTCTTCTCTTGAAACTATATCCCAGGAACATGATTTATTCTCTTCCTAGCTTGTCAGGAGAACCTCATCAATCCTGTTTCTAAGAAACCTCTGCACACCATCAGAAATGGGAGCAGTTCATGAATCAGAGGCAAGCTTGTGTCCTTTCTTAAAATGTGACTCAATTCAAAGCTGCTTTCAGTGGACCCCTGAAATCCTCTGTATGTGTCCTTTGGTGAGGAGTAGGGCAAAGTTTATGTTTCAGGAAGTGTTTAAAGCTCCAGGCTTCAAACTTCCATGATTGTCACAAACTCATTTCTAGGGACAGGGGACTGGTGTCATCAGACCAGGATTAGCAGATTAAAAGATCTCCGGGGTCTCTTCCAGCTCTGAATCTATGATAATCAGTCTAAACATGCACCAAATCCATCCTGGATGGGTCATAGACTGCTTACTACCATGGATTCAGGGAGAGCTGGGTACAAACCCTACCTCTGACATTTAACTAACTCTGCAATATGGGCAAAGAATTTAACCTGCTGAGCCTCAGTTCCCTCATCTGGAAAATGGGGATAAAAACACCTATTTCTCAACATTGTTGTGAAGCTCAAGTGTAATATATATGTGTGTATGTATGTATGTACGTATGTATGTACATATGTATATGCATATATATGAAAGAAATCTTAAGGTGATTAAATATGCCAACAATTATTACTGTTACTATCTCAAGCTAGAATCTCTCCCAGTCCATGCATTGCTATTCCCATCATTATCAATATCACCTGTCAATATCATCAGAATGATCATCATCTTGGTAGTCAGCAACACTATAGTGGGGAAATGTGAAGCGTACTGGGTTTGATGGTTAAAATCCAAGTTTTCTTCCTCTGTTACTGGGTAATGGTGCGCTACTCCCTTGATATCTCAGCTTGTTTTCTCCTCTGGAAAATGGGAATAGCTGCACCTGCCCCTCCCACCTCTCAGAACTATTTCCAGTAAAGCTCTTTGTAAAAGGTTATTGATTATCTCATCATCATCAACATTGTTGTTATCTTCTAAAAGGATTTGTTGTTATTATTATCTATGTTTTATGATAGTCCTCTGGCAGAAGGGAGCCCCTCCTGGCAGGACATAGTGTTCCCCTATTGATCCTTGCTTTTAACATCTAGACTCACAATGCCATTCTCTTCCAGTGTAGGGAAATCTGTCAATAGGTTAAGTTCTTGTCTAAGTACCTAGTTTATGTCTGAGACAAAATCCATGGACAAGCCAGAGAAGTTGAGGGAAACGGCCCTTTAGTAAGTTTGGATGCTGAGAATAATACATAAAACAATAGGAATCAGTTCAATACAATGCTTTATTGCAAACAATGGTGAAGAGAGGGAAGGAAGGAGAAAAAAGGACCTAATATACAACTCAGGCATTCACACTAACATAGACTGTAATTCAGAGAAGGACAACACTTTACTGGGGAGCAGAGGCATGGTCCATTCAGGAAGAAGGGAGTGTGTCATCAGGAAGGTATGATCCCTGTGGAGGGCAGGCTCCCAAGTGCCCCTCTAAGAGTAGGCTTCTATACTTTGATTTCAGGTGGCCTACCTAAGAACAAGACAATTTGTATATCAGGACTCAGGGTCAAATATCATTTTGGGGATTTGCATAACAGGGAAAAAACAAGCTGGTGGTAGACTAAATTGGGGGGACAAAATTGTACTGACCTCTGATAAGTAATATTGTCAGTATTTTTCCATGAGTGTGTTCTATAAACTTACAGCCTCCCATAAAGGGAGACCCTCAGACATAATCTTATAACAATAGTTTCAGTGCATAAATTCTATAAATTACATCCTCCCTTTGAGGGGGAGTGTTATGGTGGTATTAAGCCCTCCAGGCTCAGTCCTATACAATCAAACAGAAACCTGCTGCCAGCTAGGGGAAGCTGCCCACCAGATTCCTTCGTAAGTGAGCCTAGGGTATGGAAAAAGTGAGAGGAGCCCTAACCTAGGAATCTAGTGACCTAGATTCCAATTTCCAAAATAAAATTCAAAAATCCAATTTCATGGCTTTGGGCATATTATTCCTTGCCTCTGTTTCCTCTTGTATACCAAGGCCAGAAGATGCCATGAGGATCAGCCATCCTGTTTATTCTGTATAGTCACAAACAAGGTAGCTGAGCCAGGGTTGCCTTAGCTCTACCCCGTGTGAATAGAGCCACATTCTGAGTCTGTCTTGACATATGTGCTTGTTCCTACATCCACCAGATCCCTAGCCTCTCTTGCCTTAATTGCTAGCTGTTCTCATTTTTCTCTCATTGCTTCTACCACCAAAAATTGCTGAACCCTAGTGGCTACATAAACATGGGCTTAACATCAAAGCTTAGTATCAGAGCACAGTAGTGTGGATCATAAACTTGACCGTAGAGTGAATCCTGATTCCAACGCTTTCATCCAGAAAAACAACAATAACCAAAAATGTCCAGGTAGTATCTGCCATACCCGATAGCTAGCATTGTCTGTTTCATGTGGTTAGGTCACAGGGAACAGGTATCTGGTTTTGAGCATTTCCAAGAAGGCAGGAGGTGTCTTCAATACACACACAGTACCTGTGGAAAGCTTGGGCTTCTTACTTACTGCTCATGGGCATGCTCAAACACAAAGAGAGACTCTTTTCTCTCATCCTTCCTCCTTGCTTTACCTTGAAAGCATCCCCCATTTTTTCTGTCTTTTGCACTCACCCCTGGGAAAACTACCGAAGCTCATCCCAAAAGCCTTAATGGGAGATGTAGTACAAGGGGGGAAGTAAGATTTTGAGCTTTCAAGTTTGTTGCACATGTGGTTCAGTCATTTTTCAATCATCTAACTCTTTGTGACCTATTTGGGGTTTTCTCAGCAAAGATACTGGAGTGGTTTGCCATTTCCTTCTCCAGCTCATTTTACAGATGAGAATGAGAGCAGCTTTGAGCTCATGAAGATGAGGCTTCCTGACTCCAGGCCCTCCCCATTATCCATAATGGCAACACCCACCTGCCCTAGCTAGCTTATATTGTTGCATATACAATGAGATATTTGCACGTGATTTCTAACGTCCCTTCTAGCTCTGACATTCTATGATTGTATAATTCTAGGCAATCAAACCAGAGTTTCTTAGATTGTAAGATCTATAACAGTATAAATGGTTTCTCTGCTGAGAAGCTTATCTTCACATCTCTTCCAGCATCTAGTAGCACCTTCCACACGGTAGACAGTAAATAGTTGTTGTGAATGAATGAATAAATGAAACCAGATACTACTACTAACTATTCTGTGGTGCTTTGTGTGAAATAACTCATTCCAATGCCTTTTCCTAAGGAACAGTGTTTTTTGTGAGATTTTACACCTTCAGTTTCTACCTAAATCTTGTGATAAATCAGTGGGTAGCATCAGAGGCGGGGGAAAAAACATGCCAAATGTATTCTCACTGGGATTAGATATCATTAATTTAGCCCACCAAAGAGAAAGTCAATTCCCCCAAACAAGGCTTAACCTACAAAAAATAGATGATTTATTTGGTTGGACCAGCCTGCAGCCTTCTGAATAGATCTTACACTGAATTTCCAAAGCACTGACCTGAGTTGCCCATTACCTTTGGACATCTTGGCATTATTGAGCTTGTATTTGTCCGAGGGAATATCTAAAACAGTGTTTGCAGCACCTCTGAGGATTTCTGAGTGGGGAAGTCTGTTAAATATTTCAGACACTTAGCTGTATCTCTGTGGGGCAGTATATACCATGAATGAAGTGAGTTTATGGATAGAATTTTTGTCTATTATCCATGGAAATTAAAACAGATTCTTTGGACAGTAGACTTCAACAAGCCTAGAAACCAGTAACAAAGGATCCCAGATTGGGTGAAACATCACAAGAAGACCAATTATAATTCAACTGCAAAATAAACAACTCCAGTAAGAAGCTGGCTCCCTTTTTCACCCTGTTCCTCCCAGTTCAGGGTGTATTTGAGTGGTATTAATTCCTATCCACCCATTAATCTGCAAGTATTTATTAAATATATTATTCATTAAGTACTACCAGTACCAGGTACTGTACTGGGTGCCAGAGACAGCATTATTTTTCTGAAAGATTATATGCCCACTTCAAAGCCACAATTTGTCCTTGGGTTTTCAGTCTGCTTCAATAAATAAAATGAACTTCAGTAAATACTAATGTCTTCCATCCAGGCCTTCCTTTCCATTTCCACTGCCACCAGTCTAATTCAGGCTCTTGTTATAACCCAAGCAGACTAGTGAAATAACCTCTAAGTGGTTTCCTCAACTCCAGTCTTTGTGCTGATGCAGTCCCTTTCACACAATACTGCCAGATGAATACTCCCAATGCACAGCTATCCTTGCTTTCACTCCAATGATAAATAAAGTTGAAACTCTTTATCTTGACATTGAAGACCCTCTATAGTCTGGCCCCAGGCTATCATTCTGCACTCATCTTCCCACTTCCAGCCCAACTGGACTGTACACTACTTCTTTCTGACCTGCTCAAGCCATCCTCTTCACCTAGAATGCACCAACCCTCTGTCCCCACCTATACCTGTTAATCCTATGCATTTTCAAGACTTAATTCAAGTGTCACCTTCTCCATGAAGCCATTCCCATCTCTTCTCCTTTCCTCAAGCAGAAGAATATGTTTGTACCTTTCTGAGGATACTGAGCATCTGTTCCTTCTCTTGTGATTGTGATGATTTTCATGTTTCTCTTATCTCTCCTACTAAGTTATAAGCTCGTTGAGGGCAGGAAACCTTTTAGTGTACATTGTACATATTAGGTGCTCAGTGAGTTTTTGTTGAATGAACATTCGTTAAGCAATAGAGGAAGCTGAGGAGCACAGTGGATAGAGGATTGGACTTAGAGGCAGGAAAACCTGAAGTCAAATCTTGACTCAGATTCCTTACCAGCTTGGGAAATTTGAGCAAGTCCTTTAACCTCTGTCAGCTTCATCTATAAAATAGGAATAATTATAGCACCTACCTCCCAGAGTTGGTATGAGGTTCAAATGAGGTAACCTGTAAATAGTTGTGCAAACAATAAAGTAGTGGTTATTAAGCATGTGCTATGTTTAAGACACCCCAGGAGATTTTTACAAACAGGAAGATATGGACTTGTGTCTTCAGGGCCTTTATAAATCATGATAAATAAATAACCCCTAAACTCTTGGCACCCCTAAACGCTTACACTCTGGAGCCAGTGAAGACCAAACCTGAAGTAATCAGTTAATTCTGTAGGTTTTTATTTTTTTCCACATCTAGCAGTTAATTCAGCTGCCATATTTCATATACTCTGAAAGGCACTGCCCCATCAGAAAGAAGGCTTAAAATATGCATTAAAAGATGGTTTGTCACCATTAATCATATATGCATGCTTACAATCTGCATGCGTAAGAAAGGCTTTAGGTTTGACACAAAGATATTATAAATGAGATAGAGAGAAGTAAGGAAAATGAGGTCCCGTGTACTTGCTAACAATCATGTGGATAAGAGGGGTGGATAGATTTAGATTGTATCGTAGTTATTTGTGGACACATCTTATCTCACCTACCGCCTTAAGGACAAGAGTTTTATCTTGTTCTTTTTTACTCCATATTGTACAGGAATGTTGTAAAAAGAGATTTTGAGTCAAAGACACATTAGTGACTGGTTTTAAAAAGCAGCGTCTAAGAAATGACTGGCTATGGACTGAGGGTGTACCATGAGACCCTTTTTTTTTAATATAGCTAATGAGGGAATTTGTTTTGCTTGAATATATCTATTTGTTACAAGGAATTTGTTTTTCTTTTTTTTCCCCTAATGGAGTAGGAGTGGGAGTGAGGAAGGAAATGAATTTCTATTCTTTTAAAAAATAAAATTTAGAAAGGATTCTGGGAAGATGGCAGAGTAGGTCAGAAAATTCCAAGCCTTCAAGATTTTCCCCCACAAAAGAGATAAAATAGAGCCTCAGAGTGAATATAGAGTGGTAAAAATAAATGAGAATAGGGACAGAACAGGGGTCCTTCTGGGATAATCAGAGAAGATCTGAAGAAAACACTTAGCTTGAGGCTTGGCCCCTGTGAAGAGTAAACACCTCTAGACTAGGACCACTTGAACAACAAATTCCAAACCTTGGGGTTAACTGTATTGGGATGCTGCCTTGGCCCCAGCCACAGGAATTTTTACTGCCAGGACAGTGAGGGATATTGGGCCTCTGAGCCTAGAAGATGGAGGGA
>JAQQSW010012690.1:0-12477 GCA_028646575.1 Pseudocheirus occidentalis
CTGCAGCTCTCAGCCATTCCTGCTGCAACAGCTGCCTCCCGCTGCCTCCTTGCCCTGGGAGCAGTTTGGCCGGACCCGCTCTTCTCCTCCCCAGTTAGCAAAATCCACTGACCTTTCTCTTAGCCTTTTTGTCTTCTGGCCTGATAAATGTGGTAACTGTGCCTCCAGTGCAGTGGATCTGCTCTCCTATAGCCGCAGTTCCCAGCCCGATCCCCCAGGGCCTGAGCCGGCTGCGCAGAGCCCCGCCTGCTGTGCTGCCTGTAGCAACAGATGTGCTTTCTGTCTTGTTTTGGAGCTTGAAAATCTGTTTAGCGTCCCATTTTATGAGTTTTTTAGCGTGTTTGTGTGGGAGCTGTGGTCCTTTGATGCTTCTATGCTGCCATCTTGGCTCTGCCCCACAATTGTACTTTTTAGAATCACCCATCATTCACAGTTTAACCCAAGCCTTTATTTCAAACTATCCAAAGTACTATGACAGATAAGAATCCTGATAAGACTTTAACATGTAAGAAGTAAAGAATCTGACCTTATTGAGACCTTTATAAATGTGTTTTAGTGTTTACTTCATATTTCTCTGGGGTCTTATATGTCAAACTTTCTTTTTTCCCCAAAATTTTCTTATATGTCAAAAATTCTGCTCTTTTTTGTAAATACTTGAAAGTCTTTTAATTTGTTAAATGTCCATTTTTTTCATTCTGTATTATACTTATCTTTGCTAGGTAAATTACCCTTTTTTGAAACGCCAGCTCGTTTGTTCTACAAAATATAATGTTCCAATACCTATGGTCCTTAAACTTAGAAGCTACTAGGTCTTGTGTAATCCTGATTATACCTTCATAATATTTAGATTTTTTTCCTGTTATTCACCAGAATTTCTCATTAACCTGGGACTTTTTGAACTTGACTATTATAGTCTTGTAGGATTTCTTCCTACAATGTGACTGGCAGTGGTTGGTGTTTTTATTCTATGTCTGCTTCACCTTCTTCTTCTAGAACTTCAGGGCAATTTTTAAAAAGAGTATTATAATATTGTATCCAGGTTTGGTTTTTGGCCATTAACTTCCAGGTAGTCTTATTATTTTTACATTATTTCTCCTCTCTTTATTATCTAGAATAGTTTTATTTTCTGATGAGAAGTTTTGCATTGTCTTCTATTTTTTCTTCTTTTTGGATTGGGTTCATTATTTCTTGGTGTCTTAGAAAATCATTAGCTACCCTTTGCCCAATTCTAGTTTTCAAAAAAATTATTTATTCCTTAAGTAGTTGCTTCTCCATCTCCAGTTGGTTGACTTTTTCTTAATTTTCTTAGATTACTCTATTTCTCCTGGTTTCCTTGATGTTTCCTCTTTTATTTTTAAGGTACTTTCTAAGGATTTAAAGGGTCCTTCCAGGAAGTCTTTTTGCTTGTGATCATTTGATGTTCCTCACCGAAAAGGGAGTAGATTTTTTTTTTTAGCTCTACTATATTCCTCTGAATATGATGAACCTGATCGTCTGTACCTCCACAGTAGCTATCTATGTTTGAAGTCTTTCTCCTTTGTGTATACATTTTTACTTTCATTTGTTTCATTTTATTTTTAGCAGCCTTTTATTATAATCAAGTTCTACTCTGGAGACTTAAAGAGTGATTCTCCATAACTCAGGTCATACTTTACTGTTATTTTCTGAACTCTCTCCCAGAACCCATCTTTGGACTTTCTTCTGCACTTCTAAGCCACAGGTAGAACTCCAATTGGTTTCACACCAGATAAGCTTACATTTGAGAAAGAAAAATGTTAAATGATATCCCTTATATATTAAAATAACTAGAAGATCTTTATTGTTTATTACAGCTACATGAGAATAAAATTAACTCTGATTAGCTCTAAGATGTGATTGTTAAAAATTGCTGTTTAAAACAAAAAGCTCTTAAGATCATGTTCACATATCCCTATTTTTCCTTCTTAGACCTAATCCGTACAATCGGACTACATAATCAGTAAAGGCTATCAATTATTTTGTTAATTTACTGGGAAATTTAATATTATTTTTCATCTAACATTAGAAGATGTACAGAAATGTACACAAACTACTTAAAACTCACATTAAGATATCCCCAGTGACTAAAGAAACTTTATAAGTTAAGGGTTTTTTAGAATATGGTCATCAGCTTTTAAATTGAGATTCAGTTAATGCATATGTACATGTATATGTATATGTATGTTTATGTGTATGTGTATGTGTATGTGTATGTGTATATGTATATGTGTATGTGTATGTGTATGTGTGCATGTGAGTGTGCGTGTGCATGTGCATGTGCATGTGTATATATATGTATATGTATGTGTATGTGTATGTGTATGTGTATGTATATATATCTATATCGATCTATCTATATCTATATCTATCTATCTATCTATATTCACATTTTGGCTAAAATACTCTGTGAAATCTCATTTAGTTTCTTAAGTAATACTTTGGGGAATCTATGTTACTTAAGGACATCTTACACCAACTCAGTTCTAATAAAGCTCAGTTTTAAAAGTTTATTCCTGCTATAAAGAAAAAAGTCAGGAAAATAGAGAATGCTCACTGACTTTTGAGCAATAAATGAAAGGGTAGACTATGGGAGCCCTTCATCCATGCCTCCCTGCTCCCTCTATGATTTCAAAAGAATGGGCTTTGAAAATAATCAATTTTAAAAGATTGTTTCAAAGCTACCCAATTACATAAAGACAATTGTCAGTATTTTGCTTTTTGTTTCCATCACAAGGGGAATAAAAATAGACCTTCCATGTGCCAAAAATTTGTTGCACAGGCATTACAAACTATAGGAGATTAATATCCTTGTGCATATCTTATTCATTATACCTTAATGACACCTCGTGCACACATCCTTCAAAGGAATATTTACAACAAATACTTCAAGTCACTAAGGTTATTCTGTCCCAGTATGGGTTAGTCATAGCCACTGATGAAATTCAGTTGCAACTGCCATACAATTATTTAGGACATAAAATGAGAGATAAAATTGAGCCTCAAGAAACAGTAATTCAAAGAGATAACTTGAAAACATTAAATGACTATTAAAAAAGTTTAATAGCTATAAAATTTGGTGTAAAGCACACCAGCTCACTACTATAAGGTGAGACTCAACATCCAATTCCTTTACAAAGGAATTAGCAAAAAGACAACATGCAATTACCAGCTCAGACTCTCCCTTATCCATATTCAGCAAACTTATGTTAAAGCCCAAATCGAAATGCTAATGTAAGAAATTCTTTCCTGGTAAAACTTATTAAATGTGTACCAAGGACCCTTACATAATACAAACAAATACCCTATTTTACAATTTTTTCCCCAATCATCAAAGGGTCATTACACAAATAACATTCTTCTCTCCTCTTTTTGAAGTGGATAAGACTTTTACTGAAGCCTCAGATAGCTACAAGAGTTATTTCTACTTCATTTTCATCTACCCAAAGAATGAAATGTTTATTATTGTAAGTCTTTCAAAAAACAGCCTCAATCTCTTAACATGTTTGTGGATAGTAAATATTGTTTTTATACTATAAAGAACATTGAAAGAGATTTCAGTAATCAAGAGTTATATCAATTATTTTTACAGTTGCAACAAGTGGTTAGAAATGGAAAAAATCCTTTTAATATTTGTCAGGTTTGCTCTCAAACATCTCTGCCTGGGCCCATTCAACAAAGAGATCCTATAGGTAATAAATTAACAATGCAAACTTAGCCAACAATTATTTCTTTATCTCTGCATTCAAAATGCAAGGATGTTAATGAAGTAATTTCACACTTACTCAAGAACAGGCCAGGCAAATAGTTAAATCATACACAAAATACCTTCCTTACATACCACCTCTCTCTTCCACCACTGTTAATCCTACAAGTTTAAAACCTAATTATTTGGCAAGTAGATGTTACACCTTATCCTGCCTTTAAAAAAAATTAAAATATATCCATGTTGCAGTGAACACTTTTTCCTCATGCATTTTGGCTTTGGTAACTTTGAAGGCTGGGTAATCTTTGCTGTTAAAACCTAAATAAGAATTGAGAATGTCAACTACCAAATATTTACAATCATAAGAATATACTATATTTACATATTGCACCAAATATTTACATTCATAAGAATGTGCACATTCATAAGAATGTGCACATTTGGAGTGAGATAAGTATTATCAAACACGTTTAAATTTTTGATCTAAGCAATCTGAACATGAAAGCTGAGTTTTCTTGAATCTAAAACTTAAACTTAAGTTTTTGAGCCAAATATCAGCATTGTAGTTCTTTTTAGATTGAAGGTTAACAATCTATCATAACTATGACTTACAAACCAATTTAAGATGAATGAGAAATGGGAAAGGAATCTTTCACTGTATTACTAGAAGCCTCTAATTTAATTTTTATTGTTGCCATTTCTTCAAAAATTGACTTTTTTAGAATGATGTTTTTCCCTAATATAAGATACTTTGCAATTGTGTATTTAAATAATGGAGAGTACACTCCCTGTAACATCCCTCAGAAATGAAAAGGCAAGAGTCAATGACTATATTTCCATTCAAAAAATTTAAAACTTAGAAAGATTTTAATCATTTTCTGTTTCTTTGTAACTGTGGAACCTCCCATTTATTTAACTTAATAAGGCTACATTATATGGAGAGAGCAAAATTATTGTTTTTCAGTTTTATATGATTACACCTAGCTACATTTTAGTAAGAAGAAACATCATTTTTTTTCACTCCATTTCCATTGTTCTACATTCTTAGATACCCCTAAAGAAATAAAAACTATTAATTCCCCTGTTTATACTGGCAAATCATTTCAATATTTCTGTGACACCCATTTAAAAAAAAGGGGGGGGTTTGGACCTCTATATCACAAGGGCAATTAGCTACTGCTTTATATACCCTAAATTTTAAATCATCACTAAAAATGGGGGTATACCAGCAGAAAAATTATTTGAAATCTTCCAAAATAAGCATATAACCCAATGAAGACACAGAAAAAACCTGCCCCTTAATTATGTAGAGACAAGATTGTGCTTATATATTTTTTAGATACTAATGAACAACCACTGAAGATGCCAACACTGAATGTTCAAGCCTTTTGCATGAACTCACCTCTCAGATGCAGAAACAGAGAGTAGGATCTGGGCATCGATCCCTCATACACAGGATGATACAGCCTTCTATTGGAACATCAAACAATTGCAGACTTTGGGGGAGCCTGCACTTCAAGAAATATCTGATTCTCTAATAAGAAGTGATTTTTTGGATTTTTTTTTATATCACAGGACTAATTGGCTTCTTTAATATCAGCCACCTTTTTCTCTGTTTCTCTGGTAAATGGAATACAAACCGCTCAATTTGTGAATTAATTGGCAAGGAATGTTACTCTGGCTTTGAAAACCCAAGACTCTCTATATAAGACATACTGTATAAAGTTAATTTGCTATAAAATCAAATTTTGGAACACTTAGAAACATTTAAGACCAGAATCCTTCTCCAATGTGATTATGGATACACCTATATCTATGTATGGTCTGTTAATCACATTGATTATACTCTTGTTCAGTGTATATCTAGCAGAGATCTTGTTGAACAATCTTGCAACTAATTTCGCTTATGCTTGGTATCAAATATCAGGGTTATATGAACTTCATCAACTTTCTGATTTCTAAAAAAAAAAGTGGTGGGGGAAAGATTTTTCAGATTTCTTGTTATGAAATTCACTCCCCTAATATAGTTAATGCTGTCAACTGCCATCTGGAGTTCAAACTGCACAACAGGTTAATAAATTATCAAAAATGTTTTTACATCCTTTAAGACACGACATGATATAGATAAGGATCTTTTGTATAAGATCAAATTATTACAACAATTAGTATTTGCGGTTAGGTGATGAGTTTAAAGCATTAAAAACTCAACCGTGACTTAGATGTGATTAGAAATATGCATATATTTGTATTATCCCTAGCTTATATTCTCATGCCACCACCACATAGGACAGAATCAGAGGCCACTTATTGGGAGAGTAGCACAATTCCAATATCACCAAGGAAAGCTTTCCATCAGATTATTAAGAGATTGAACATAGTAAGATCACTGGGATTGACCCAGGAGGTAGAAAACAGTTACTGAAACATTAAAAAAAAATCTCCATTTCAGAATATAGTAGCTCTTAGTATGCATCTGCTTTCTATATTAATCATGATACCAGTCTCTTACACATTTTGACCTTGCATTATACAAATTATATCACATAACATTCAGGCTTTAGGCACTGAATTACATGCCTTTAATTTTTTTTATCAAAAAGGGGGAATTTGTGGAGAGCCAAAAGTCTTGATTCAATACCTAGATAACCCTGGGTGATCAGCTCTAAGTGGGATACGTTTGATGACCTCGGCTTCTGCTTCTCAATTTTATTCTTGGAAGATGCGACTGCATAAGGATGTCATTTGAGTTTTGAGATCAGAGGCTTTACCCTAATATTTTAATCACCTAGATTAAAAATCTTTATTAAATTATACATTCTGTGCTACTTGGTATACATGACAGACTAAGATAATTATAAGAAAACTTAAGTGCTATTCCTTTGTGTCATTGCTCTACAAAAACCTTGTCCTAAGAATACAAAAAAAAAAACACCCAGAGTTCTTCCTTGAATTGCCCACATGACCAGGTTCATTCACATTGACATCTCCAACCGTGCTTAGCGTGGGACACTGAGTTGCTCTTTGCCCTTGTGCAATCAAATCAAGGATTTTCTCCCCACCCAAACCAGAGCAGAGCACAATGGCTTTTCCACAGCAGGGGGCATCTTAACTGAGATTGTTAAGAAAGTTCATCCATTCCCATTATCAGTAATGTCCATTAAGAGACCAGACTTTTGAAATCAGGCCTTTAGAAAAGAGGAGGGAACTCTGTATCTCCTCAAATCATTGGTTATCATTTCTCTCAATTTTCCAGAGGAGGAAACTGAGTCCAGAAATCCTGAGGATAGAAAGAATATTACAGCATATGAAGAAGTTTAGGTGACGGAGGTAAAATGACCCATTCTTATTTATTCTAAATATCATTGGTCTATATCTGGCAGATCCTCAGAGGCATCTAGTATTACGCCCTCAATTTACAGAGAAGGAAGCTGAGACCCAGAGAATGGAATTGGCTTCCACATTTAATACTAAAGATCCTAGCTGGAAGGGATATTCCCGGTAATCTAGTCAAAATCAAGAGTTTATAGAGGAAAAGACTGAAGCCAAGACCCTTGAAGAGACTTGCATGAGATCCCACAGCCATCTAGGGACTTAGACTGGATTTGAACTCAGATATTTGTATCTCTGAAGTCTGGCAAGAAAGCCACTCTATCCTGCTGACTCCTCTACTCTCATCTCTCCAGATGTACTAAGACTGAAGTGGAAGAGTTTTCTTTTAATTTGAATTGAAATGGAATTTCTCCAAAATGTAAAGTTCCTCGTAATAAATATTCAATAGAGACTTGAATGGAATTTTTTATTTCCTGCATACATAAAATTTATGCTGAATAAATGAATTCCCTGAGCCCAGTTTTGCCTTTTGTTGAAATGAGCACATGGTCATAAAAGTTTAGATTACAACATATCAATGCCTTTAAAAAAATCCAGTTTTGCCCCAAAGAGGATGTAAAGGTCTGCAGGCGACCTATTACTGCAAGAAATTACATCCTATAATATTCACATGCAGTGGAGGAGAACTAGGGGGATAAGGTGATGCTATTGCCCTGCTATTCTCAGAATAATTTTTGTCTGTCAGTGTCTGACATAAGCTTAATATTTCCTCGTTACCTCACTGAACACATCTGACAACAGACATACAGATCCCTGTGCGAAGTAAGATGATAAATATAGTAAAAGTACAAACTGTTTTTGAAACATGGGACTTTAATAAAATTAGTAAATTACCCAGAAATTATGACACTAAAATTTTAAAATGTCATATAATGATCGGGTGAGGCATACACGACCTTTAAAATTGTAGATTTGTACGATTCTCATTAAGACATTCATATTACTGCTGTGCTACCTAAATAGAATAACTTTAAACATCAGCCAAGATGCCATTGGCTTTCATTTTCCTGGTGTAAACGCCCCCCAAACTCTTAGTAGTCAATCTGATATACTTAGAAAAGCGCTGATGTGATTTTCATCAAAGTACACTTTTCTATATTTTAATATTAACATATTTATAATATTGATTCTGTGCTGAGACTTCTTGATGGAGAAACATTGGCTGAAGAAAAGGTCACCCTGGCTGTTGGGACTAAATTCCCAAATCTTTTAGCACATGTGGAAATAAGAGAAGTAAAAGCTTAAAGACTAATCCCTTAGGCTTCAGTCTTAAATTTTTCTGGAGACCATATTTTCCCCTGGAACACTATACTGAATTTTGCTGGGTAGGTGATTCTTGTTTTTAATCCTAGCCCCCTTGATCTCCGGAATATCATATTCCAGGCACTTTGATCCCTTAATGTAGAAGCTGCTACATCGTGGGTTATCCTAATTGGATTTCCACAGTTTTCAAATTGTTTCTTCTTGGCAGCTTGTAATATTTTCTCCTTGATCTGGGAACTCCAGAGCCTGTGTATATCATTCCTAGGAGTTTTCTTTTGGGGATCTTTTTCAAGAGGTGATTGATGAATTCCTTCAACTTCTATTTTGCCCTTTTGTTCTAAAATATTGGGGCAATTTTCCTGGAGAATTTCTTGAGGCGTTCTTTCTAGGTTATTTTTTTGATCATGGCTTTCAAGTGGACAAATAATTTTTTAAATTATTTCTCCTGGATCCATTTTCCAGGTCAGTGGTTTTTTAAGGAGATATTTCACATTCTATTTTTTTCATTTCTTTGTGTCTGTGTAATAGCATCATGATTTCTCATAAAATCATTTGCTCCCATTTGTTCCACTCTAATTCTGAAGAAATTATTCTCTTCAGAAAGCTTTTGAGATTCTTTTTCCATCTGGCAAATTTGACTTTTTAAGGCATTTTTCTTCTCATTGGCTTTTTGGGCCCTTTTTTGCCGTTTGAGTTAATCTGTTTTTAACATGTTATTTTCTTCAGTCAGGTTGTTTACTCTCTTTTCATGGAAAACATAAGGAACTTACCAAAGTTGAAATATTTAAGTGCCAACATGGAAAAATGAAAATTGTAACTTAAGAAACTTTTCTCAGTATGAGGATAGATGAAGGAAATACAAACGAATTTTTAGCTATACAAACATGTATAGACGAAGATACACACACACGTATAGATATATACATATATACACATGTATATATACATGTACATGTGTATGTTTTTGTGTGTATGAATACATATCTGAGTATGTGTGTATATATGGGTACATAGAGGATACAGGATCAATTTAATAGGAAGGGAAGAGAGGGGACAGAGCCAAGCTCCTGCAGCTCCCATGCAGCAACCCTAAACAACCATAAAATGTGACTCTGGACAAATTCTAGGACTCTCAAACTCACAAAAATGCAGAAAACACATCTCTCTTGCTGAAGGCAGCTCGGCAGCAGGGGTGGCAGGACGCAAGCTGATGCCAGTCCAGCCTGAAATCAAACCCAAACGTAGCCAGGCCCCAGGGAAGTCTGGAGGAGCTGAGCTGCAGCCAGTCTACAATAGAGAAGATATACAGCCTCCAGCAATTCCACATCTAGCAAGGTGTGAAAAATAGGGATTAGAGAAAGGCAGCTGGAGGGGCAGAGCCAAGATGGCCGTGTAGAAGAAGCAAGGATCACCAGCTCCTCCACAACCACCTTAAATACACATAAAATAACAAATTTTAGGGATCCAAAATCCCCAAAACTACAGAAAACACACCGCTCGCTGAAGGCAGTTCAGCAGGAGGGTCCCACTGCAACAGGTCTGGAGAAAAAGCCAGCCGAAGCCAAAAATTATGGCCTGGCCCCAGGGTGGTGGGGAGAAACCGACGCCTCAGCCAGAGCCAGTCTATCACTAAAGGCTAAAAAGTGAATCTGAACAAATTCAAGAGCGACAGAACCCACTGAGAGACTGAGCGAGGTGGATCCCTAGCCCAGGAAAGTGCCTACTAAGGTTGGGGTAAGAAGAATGCTGAGCACAAGGAAGCCCTGCCAGGCATCTAGTACACTTATCCAGCCTGAGAGGTTTCCAGCCATCTCACCATAGGACAGAGGAGCATGGAACCAGGTAGGAAAAAACTTGGGGCCCTAAACAGGGGAGGCAGGTCCTGTGGCCGCAATCTGGATGTTTAAACTTATACACCCACACTTGCAGAAGCCAAGATGGAGGAATAAAGTTTAGTGGCTCCTCTAAATCCCTCCCAGACCAAGAAAAGTCCAGAATTAAATGTCCTAATCAGAGTAAAATCTTGAATCAGTAGAAACAACCTGAGTCACGGCTGAGGAAAGCAGAAAGAAGACAATACAGAGTCTAAGCCCAGTAGGGTGGAGCCAACAAGCCCTACCAAGAAAAGCCAATTTAGCACCACCAGCCCAATCAGCAAGCAACAGCTCTGACTCAGGCCTTCAGGTGTAGCCGGCTCTGAACCTGCTTGAATAATAGCTCAGGGACACTGGCTCTGAAACCAGAAGGAGCTGGACCACCTGACCACAACAAGTTACTCTGTAAGCCTCAGGGTAACTCAGAGGAATCACTGAGTGTCTTGGTATTGGCCTCAGGCTGTATATTCAGAGCTTACAGCTACCAAGCCCCTACCTCCCAACCTGAGAAACTTAATACTTCCAGCACCCCAGACTTGGATATCCACTCCAAATAGGCACTCACAATGGGGAACAAGGAAACTGCAAAGGCTAGGACCATCAAATCTTTTTTTTATAGTGAGCAAGAACAAAAAAATTCAGAAAGAAATAGGGACTCTGAAGTCCACACTGGAGAACACAGAATGAAATGCAAATTGGTGTCAAGTCCAGAGAGCCCTCTTGGAGGATCTCAAAAGAGACTTTAAAAATGAAATTAGAGAAGTAGGAGATAAATTCAAATCTACAGTGTCCAAGCTGGAAAAAAAATCTCACTGAAGAAATCAAATCTTTGAAATGCAAAATTGGAGAACTAGAACAGGAGGTCCAAAATCTAACTGGAGAAAATGCCTCCCTAAAAATGAAAAATGAAAATAAGGATGAGGTACTCCAAAAACTAGCTGAGGAAAAAAAACTCACTAAATATTAGAATTAGACAAATTGAAGCTAAGGCCTCTATGATACAACAAGAGTGAGTCAAACAAAACATGAAAAATTGGAAGAAAGTGCAAAATACCTCACTTGAAAACAACTGACCTGGAAAAGAGGTCCAGGAGAGATAACCTAAGAATTATCAGCCTACCAGAAAATCATGATGAAAAAACCAGCCCAGGCAGCATCCTCCAAGAGATTGTTAAAGAGAACTGTCCTGAGGTCCTAGAATCAGAGGGAGAAATGGTTATTGAAAGAATCCACCAATCTCCTCCTGAAAGAGCTCCAAAATTGAAAACTCCAAGAAATATTGCAGCCAAACTGCAGAGCTACAGAGTCAAGGAGAAAATACTGAATGCATCCCAAAAGAAGCAATTCAAATATTGTGGAACTACAGTCAGTATTACACAGGATTTGTCAGCTGCTACATTAAAAGATCAGAGGGAATGGAATGCCATTTTTTGTAAAGCAAAAGAGCTAGGACTGCAACCAAGGATCAACTACCCAGCAAGACAGACCATATACTTTCAGGCAAAGAGATGGTCATTTAATGAAATAAAGGACTTCCATATTTTCCTTATGAAAAAGCCTTAGCTCAATGGAAAATTCGATCTCCACTTACAAGATGCAAGAAAGATATAAAAAGGTAATCAAGGAAAACAATCACTCATACGTACAGATACACACACAGATGCTCATACATGCATATAACCTGGGACTCAATAAGAGCAAACTGTTTACATTCCTTCATGAGAAGCAGATACCTGTCAATACTGAAATTTTTATAGATATTGTGACACTTGAGGGGGATGTACACAGAAAGAGGGTTTGGGTAGAAACGAACTAACCCGAAGATTAAAAAAAAGTGTTTAGGGGAAGGAAGGGATTGTAAGGGGAGAGGAGGAAAGGTAGAGGTAGAAGATGGTAGATTGTGGCTCAGGAAGAGGCATAAAAACCATACTGGAGTGGAGCGGTGGGACGGAGGGGGATGAGTGTCATATGTTCATTACTATTATTGGTTCTAATTTAAAGAGGGATCAATACAAATGGCCAAGTTTAGATGCTAACATGAAAAAACACAAAAATTCATAATAATAGAGGGAAAAGAGGGAGGGAGAGGAGCAATGTATGAAATTTACTAGCATCAGTTTGGGTTCAATAAGGGAATAACATACTCTGTTAAGAATAAAAATCTATTGTACCCTACAAGCAATAGGAGGGATAAGGGGGGAAGGGTGTAAGAAGGGGAACATATTCAGG
>JAQQSW010012691.1:0-12477 GCA_028646575.1 Pseudocheirus occidentalis
TGACCATAGAAGGGGATTCAGGGAATCAAAGTGACCACCCCAAGTCAAGATGAAGAAAAGGCCTCCCCTTGGATGAAATTGAGGTTTACTGGACACCAAGGGGTGGAGGGTTTGTGTGGTTTTCTAATTATTGTATTTAATGACTGATTGAGTTGATGTATGATGGCCCCGTGAGTGAAAGACTGATTATTGTATTGTGAATTGATTGAAGAACTATACTTAGTAATTAATGATATTTAGTAATTGTGAATATTATATTGTGCCATATTGTGAATGTTTGCCTTGATTTGCAATGGAATAAACAGAGTGTTCACTGTACTATGTAATCTGAACCTTAAAAGCTGTTCACAGTAGCATTCTTTTGGGAATCTGCTGGTACATGGAATTACAGCATGGCACCATGGAGTTAGAGGAACTGAGTTCAAATTCTGCTCCTGATGTGGTGTGACTTTTGGCCAGTCCCTTCAACTGTAAAATGAAAGGGTTATACCAGATGACCTCTGAGGTCCCTACTACTTTAGGTCTATGAGGAAATAAGAATCTATACCATAAGACTTCTTTTGTTTATTTGCATATATGCAAATTACCTTGTTTAGGTGAGTCAAGAACATATTTCTTCTTTTATCCTAACTTCTATGCACAGAAATCTTAGATCTCAGATTCTGTGCAAGCTGCACCACTTTACATTCTGTGGATTCTTAAATTTGTCTCTCATTTACGTGGTCTGGAAGTACAAACCTATCTTGACTGTGAAGATTTGTGATTTCACCATCAACTGTTCTAACACCTAATATCTGAGGCAGAGAGTAGTTATCTCATGATTGATGCCAGGATCTTTGGCAGAAACAGTTGGTATATGTATTGTGCAAGGAAGGGAGGTATGTGGAGAAGTTTGAGCTCATGACAGGTAATAGTTTCTCCAAACAGGAACACTTTTGTTTCCTGGCAATATGAAGTCCCATACAGATAATGGGATCCTTCAGTAAGTGTCAGCTTCACTCTTTTTCTGTCAGTTTTCATCCCCACCTCCCATGAACTTGGAAATTTAAAACAAAAAAAATATCCTACTTATCATTCAATCTTACCACTAGAAACATAACCACTATCAAAGTTATATAATAGAAAGAAAAAAAACCAGCATTCCCCATGGTGTTGTCCTATGTACCTATGTAAAATTTGGACTAAGTTGAGTCTCATCAAATCCAATTATCTTTTTACTTCCAAAAGTATGTAAGGTCTGGCACATGGGACTCAGTTGATCAAAGTTCTGTAAATAAGGAAGGAAGGAGGGAGGGAGCTGTGCTGCTCAACTGTAACAATCCAGCTGGGTCCCAATGGGACAGCTTCTCCTCTTCCTTCCTTCCTTCCTTCTTTCCTTCCTTCCTCCCTCCTTCCCTTCCTTCCTTCCTTCCTTCCTTCCTCCCTCTCTTTCTTTCTTTCTTTCTTTCTTTCTTTCTTTCTTTCTTTCTTTCTTTCTTTCCTTCTCATCTCCCTCCTTCTCTGCCTTCTTCACTCACTTCTCTTCCTCTATCCTCTCCCTCCATCCATATAGGGAATCATATCCTTACCTATGGGTGCTCTACCTAAAGGAATATGAATTTTGATGACAAATCCCACAAGATATCTTGCGTTTTGGGGGCTAGATTTCCTTTTTAAGGACCATGCCTCAAACTCAAATCACTCTGGCTCTCACTGAGGGGGCCACAATAGGTCCTAGTCCAAACCTCATTTAGTTATTATTTAGACTCTGATGGCTCAGAGTGAGTATAAATACTAATTGCTTCTGTTTTGGCCAGCAACCCTTGAAGTTCTTCCCCTCTCTGACTGATTTATTTTGACTAAGTAAAAGAGGTCATTTTTTGCCTCATTTCTTACCTAGCCTTAATCACTGATTGGATATTGTCCCAGTCAAACTGAGACCTAGGAAAGATCTTAACTTAAAAAAGCCAAAGGCTTCCACTGCATTTGGAGTCATCTCCAGTCATTCTGATCCACATCTTGCCACTGGACCCAGATGGCTCAGGATTCAGAGAAAACAAAGCTGGCAATTTCCCACAGCCCTCCCCTAATTAAATCCAATTCACTTACAAGTTATGACATCTGATGCAATGGTCCTCTTCAAAAAGCCTGGGTAAGAAAGAGTATATGAATAAATACGTGAATCAAATATTTCCTCTGCATGGAACCCAAGTAAGAAAAGTGATTCTCGAATTGGGTAGAATATGCATTATTCACGTAAGTAATGATTTTAACTCTTCCAGTTCTCTACAGTCAAGAATTACTCTAAGTATGTAATTAACTAGAAGAATTAATTAATATTCATGAAAAAATTTTCACTTTTTGACTTTACTAGACTCATGATTTTCAATTCCTTTATGGTTATTTTTTAAAATGTTCCTTGAATATATGAGGCAAGTGTGGAGTAATGAAAAGAGTGCTGGCCTTGGAATAAGGAAGACCTCGGTTTGAATCCCACTCCCCTCACTTACTTGTTGTGTGACCACTGGCAGGTCAGATACTTTTTTGCACCTCATTTTGTCCCTCTGCCAAATGGACATAATATTGTCAGCAGCAACTTGCCTCACAGAGTTGTGAAACTCAAGTGAGATAATGTATATAAAAAGATTTGAGAAACTGTTACACTAATATCAGCTAGTGCTGATTTAGCTTAAATTTTCTGGTTTTCCCCTTATTTAAAACTATGCTGAAGCAACAGCAGCATTTTCAGTTTTATATGACTTTCCCTCTTTTTAACAGAGCTATTCAAGAATGGAATGGTTTGTCTAACAAGATAGTGCGTTCTGTCTCACTTAAAGGACATCAAGCAACAGAAAGATTCCCCCCACCCTAAAAGGGTAATATAGCAACTTCCCTTGGAAAGGCTCATGGGGACTGATATTCTTAGGTTTTTATCTCCTCTGTGCAGGACTTTGTACCCAGAGGTATTAAGATTCAGTCTTTATTAGTATTATTTTTTTCTTCAACCAACTGTATTTGACTTTAAAACTGGATTTTAAAACACTTTTTTTTTGCATTACCTGGGAGCCATAATTGCAAATGACAGCTCTTGTGTATGAAACTGGAAGGACAACAAATAGAATGGAAGTGGCACAGATTTGCCATTGTTTCACACCAGATGTGTTATATCTGGAAGTGGAAGTGACAGCAAATAAGATGAAATCAGTATACATGTCTGAACTTACCAGGAAACTGAAAGAGGCAACACAGTTTTGAAGGCACTCAGCAACTGATTTTAAAGATATCCCAAAGAAGAATGATTTATAAAGAATGGAAAAGATTACATGCTATATTATGAGGTTACTATGAAGATATCAAAAAGTGTCTATTTTCTCATCTGTATAAAATCTTTAGGGGAGTGATCTATACATATGTTGAGAGTATTCTTGATAATCAATATGAAAAGAGAATAGGCGGATTTTATGGTTAATTTTCTATAATCTTTGTAGTCCCAATTTTGTAGTCACACAAATCTATGTATCTGCAATCAATATCATCCCTTCCTTTCCTCTCAATTCCTTCTTAACTCGCTTCATTCAGGATTTTCACCTCAATAATCAACTCAAACAGTTCTCTTCAGAATCACAAATGATCTCTTAATTTCTAAAATGCCAATTCCAATGACCTGTTCTTCGTCTTCATCTTTCCTGATCTCTCTGAAGTCTTTAATACTGTTGATCATGAATGTTGAAGACTAAAAATAAATTAATCAGTTTTTAATGCAGTTGATCACCCCTTTTCCCTTATACTCACTTCTTTCTAGGTTTCTTTGACATTTCTAATCCTGCTCCTACATAGCTAATGTTTTTATTTTTTCAGTTTCCTTTTTCGGTTTCCTTCATTGTAGGTCACACTTTTTAATTATGGATATCGTCCAAGGGACTGTCCTAGGTCCTCTTCTCCTCTCCCTTTATACCATTTTACTTAATGATCTCATCAACTCTCATAATTTCAAATATCATCTCCATACAAATGATTCTCACATTTATTTGTCCAGCCCTAACCTCTCTCTTGAGCTCTGATCTTGCACCTCCAACTGCCTATTAGATATTTCAAAATGGATGTGTCATTAACATCTTAAACTGAATATGTAAAACGTTGAACTCACTAGCTTTCCCCTAAAACCTCCCCTTCTTCTTAACTTCCTCTTTATTGTAGAGGGTACTACTACCATCCATCCAATTGTCTAGGTTCATAGCCTAAGTGTCCAGAACGCTTCACTGCCTCTAACCCCCATTATCCAATTGTCAACAAGCCCTTTCATTTTTAATTTTCTAACTTCTCTCCTACATGTCACCTTCTTTCCTCTGACACTGGTACTACCCTGGTGTAGTCATCATTCCCAGTTCTGCAGTCACTCAACAACTGTTTAGCTCCTGGTTGGTCTCCTTATCTGTACTCTATCTTCTAATCATGTATCAAACTGATTCTCCTAAAGTATACATGTGACCATTTCATTCCCCTACTCAATGACTTTCAGTAGTTCCCTACTTTGTGAAGGACTAAATATAAAGTCCCTTTGCCACATTTCCAGTCTTCTTACTCTTTAAACATCTTCTACATACACACACATGCACACACACACACACACATGCACGCAAACACAGCACATCACACCACTCTTCAATCCAATGACACTGACTTCCTTCCTTTTCCTTTCATGAGACGCACCACCACTTAGCTCCAGGCATTTTCACTGGCTATCTTCCATGCCTGAAACTCTCTCCTACCTCATTTCCATCTCCTTAGTGTCCTGGCATCCTTAAAATTTCAGCTAAAATCCTACCTTCTACAAGAAGCCTTGCTTGATCTAATGTTTTTATTTTTTCAGTTTTCTTTTTCGGTTTCCTTCCTTTAATGCTCTTATTTCCCTTTGTTGATATTCTACCAATCATTCTGTATACATCATTCATGAACTATTGTTTCTGTGTGTCTCCCTCATCACACTGTAAGCTTTGTGAGAGCAAGAACTGGCTTTTACCTTTCTTTGTATCCCCAGGACTTAGCACAATAGCTATCACTTGATAAAAATACTTGTGAACTAACATAATTGACTGAAAGTTATGGAGAACACACAGTCCTTTTGTATTTAATATTCATAGTTGTTCTTGAAAAAGCATTGGGCTTGGTAGAGCAAATCATAGCCTTAATTCTTTTAAAGTACATAGGTTAAGACCACAAAGGATTTCTGGACAGAAGTAATTACAGATATGAGTTTGTTTAATTATTGTGATGGCATCAAGTGATCATTAAGCATGGGCCCATGTTTACCAAAGGTATTACCTGGTGTCATAGAGGATGTCCTACATCAGGACCTAATAGGAGGGGCTGCTACATAGTGAGTTTCTGTAGATGCTCCTTTTTTTGCATAAGTCATTGTGGTTGCTGTGTAGCCATCCCCCAAACTCAATAGAAAAAAATCAATAAAATCCATTACTGTGAGCAAAATTGACCTAAAACCCCACACAACAAGTGCCATGTGGATGGACAGTCCTCACTGCCAAATGTATCTAATGCAGTTGGAGGCATGTCCCATTGCTTTAGTCATTCAGTAGATTTATCTTAGACAGACATTGTAAATCAATGATAAGCTGGGGCCAGAAAGAGAACAGGCCAAGCGTGTATGGCCCTGAGCAAGTCACTTAACCTCTATTTGCCTGAGTTTCCTCCATTGTAAAATGGGGCTAATAATAGCACTTACCTCACAGAGTTATTATGAGGCTGAAATGAGATCATATTTGTTAAGTACTTAGAAAACATTGAATTGCTAAGTAAATGCAATTATCATCATTATTATTACTATTATTATTATTATTATACTATCAGGATCATGGGCAGATGAGTACAATTTGTTCTAACAATCAGGAAGGTGGCTGAAGCAGGCACTGTGGAGCCCTTAGAGCTCGGTCAGACATAGAAGATGCCATGGTCAATCACTGCATCCTGGACCACCCCTAGTCATCTTGATTCTGTCCCACCACTGGACTTCAATAACTCTGGAAGGGAGAGTGAGGCTAGTGACTTTGTGCAACTCTGCCTTACTTAACTTGGATTCATGCTCAAGTCAAGACATCACCTCCTGATGTTATGATCCTCTTCAAGAAAGAAGGACAAACAACAGCAGGATAATGTAAGATTCATGAGATCCAAAAGGCTATGGATGGATGAAAATGAGTTTAAAAAGGCTACCACAAGCAATTTGTATATGAAAACTGACTTAAAAGTCAGCATCAAAGACATGTATCATTAGAAAAGGACATGGCCAGTCATGTACCAAGAACAACAGTTAACAAGAAGACAGCTCAAGTATTGAAGCCTCCTATGTACTAGACAGATATTCTGTGGAGAATTTGTAGAAGAACATGTATAGGAATTTTCATAGGATGAGACAGCACATTGGGATGTCATTTGCACTGATGAATTCAAATTCATATGATCTCAATTTCTTCACAGGGGAAACTCTTCCATTATGGTTTAGGTCTCTTCTAATCCTTCTTGGGGTGTTAGATTGGTAAAATGAAATTATTACTATTATTTTCTTATATTATTTTTATGAAATTATTACAATTATTCCTCCCTTAAAAAATCCTGCCACTTTGACTGCTTGTTGGCTTGTCTTTGTGGGGTGCTGATTTGTGTTATTGAAGGATTCAAAAAAATTAAGAACAATGTCGTCCTGTTTTAGCTGAATACAACAAACAACTCCTAGTGGATGAGCATAAGATCTTCAATTTTTGTATGACACACTACAATTAGGATGAGGATATAAAAATAAAATTTAAATAAGGAGTATATTTTGTGTATGGAATTACTGAAGCTTAAAATTAATGATCCAAATATCTCTTATATTAATTCATGTTGCTTTCTAACCTTTTTTCTTCATGATGTTCCCAAGAAGTGGCCAGGACACACAGGAGGAAAACTGTTAGAAAAATTGTTTGCATCAAAATGTAAATTATCTGCCTGGGTTTGTGGGCAGTGTGGCCTTTGAATAAAAGTGAGTAGGGATGTAAGCAGAATGAGTTCAAAGGCATCTTTAGATGTATAAAGAAATGTATACTGTATTTGATTCCCCCACCCCCAAGGAAACAGTACATGAGCCAAATCTTTTTTGTGGATGTACTGGCAAGCATGTAGCTTAAGGTCACGGCTTGTGAGTTGACTTGGGTTTTGAATAGGCCCTCCAATGCCTAGTATGTCTAGTTTTTATGTATTGAAAATTCGTCATTTCCTTGTATAATATATTGCAGCCTATTCTTTTCAAATCATAAAGAGGAAAATTTTTACCTTGTGACCCCCTTCTCCTGGGTACCTTAATACTTAGATTTTTTTTGGACCAGACCTCAGATTTCAGTGCTTCAGAGGACTCCTAGCTTCTCATTCCATTTTAATAATGCTTTTCCTTTACCATTGATCTTAGAGAGGCATCTGAGACTTTTTCTTGAGTTATACAGTCCATCAGAATTAGAACTTGAACTCAGGTCTTGCTGCATCTGAGGCAAAAGCTTTTATTGATTATATGTTGATTCTTAATGGTCAATTGGAAGTAGAAAAATTTAAGCACTTTCAGTTGCCTTCATGCTGTGGTGAAGGAGAGAACAATTCTCTATTTGAGAAGCCAACCACTCAGAGGGCAGGTGCTCAAGAAAAAATGCCAGCATGGTGGCAGAATATTTTGCCATGAGTCAACCAATTGTGGGGTTTTTCTTAGACATCAGGAAGCATGAGAACATCTTCAGTGTCTTTTTATTGGGGTGGGATAGTAGAGGGATCACACCCCACAGAGAAGAGTACTTTTTAACTCCATCTTCCTCCAAGTTATCTTCAAGTCTGCTGTCTATACTGTGGATCTCCTCCTTTTCCTACCACTGGAATTCAGACTGCTCCTGAGACCCAGGGCAGAGAAAAGTGAACTTTCACCCTTTCTTGGTTGAAAGCATGTCATAGTCCCTCTTCCTTCCCAGCTATTTCCAAATGCTGATTTAGACATACACTAGCCCTTCTACCAATTATTCCCAAAACTTGCTCACCTTTATGTATTATTCCACATTAGAAAGTAAGCTCCTTGAAGGCAGGGACTGTCTTTCCTGATTGTAGTTGTATGCTCAATGGTTGACATGGTGCTTGGTATATAATTTTTGTTTCATACATGCTTGTGTGTGTGTGTTATTGAAGGATTAAAAGAAAGTTTGGGAACAATGTTTGCCTTAGTTTATAAAGACCTATTTCAGTTTAATGGGCAGCTAGATGGCAGAGTGGATAGAGTGCTGGGGCTGAAGTCAGGAAAACTCTTCTTCTTGAGTTCAAATCTGGCCTCAGACACTTACCAGCTGTGTGAGCCTGGGCAAGTCACTTAACTTTGTTTGCCTTGGTTTTTCCATCTATAAAACGAGCCAGGGAAGGAAATGGCAAACCACTCCAGTATCTTGGCCAAGAAAATCTAAATGGGGTCACAAAGAGTCTGACAGGACTGAACAACAACAACAATATTTTAGCTTAAAACATGAATTCCTGATGGGCAGGCATTCAGCATCTTTTATGTGACATAGCACAATTAGGATAAAGATGTCAAAAGATAATTTCATTACTCATTACTCCCCTTTGAAAGGCTTATAAATAGGTCAAAAGAACCAGAGTAATATTCTTGAAGCAATGATACCATTTGTCACTTAAATAGCATTATAATGAGGATAAGACATTGTCAGAAATAAAGAAATAATTTGATTATGCAAATCACCATGATCAAATTGCTTACCAGCCTGCCTTTTGTTCCTCTCTCCTATCCTGTTATGGCACTGCCATTTTTTTCTTAATTCCACAATCCCTTCTTATTGTCAACCCTGTCAGCTTTATCTCCTCTTCTGTTCTTCTCTGTGTAGTCTCAACTTCTGCTGATGCCTAAGCAGACCAACCATTGGGAGACGATAATGACCATGAAGATGCACAGCAAAGCATACCCAGCTGTCTCCCACCCATTACTCCCACCTCTCGTAGTCATGCTCATGGGATGGGTTGTTTTGGACACTGGTACTGAATGCATTTATTAGAAACTGGGGAATGAAAAACATGGTTTTGCCTTTGATATATTTTTTTTTCTTTTTTCTTTTTGGAGGGCAGTTGGGGTTAAGTGACTTGCCCAAGGTCACATGACTACTTTTTGTGTTAAGTGTCTGAGGTCACATTTGAACTCAGGTCCTCCTGACTCCAGGGCTGGTGCTCTATTCACTGCACCACCTAGCCACCCACTTTGCTCTATTTTATTTCCATCTTTCCTCCCCTCTCCCCACCCCTTAGTGCGTTAGCAGTGGAGAGAGTGCTGGACCTAGAGTCTCCTGGAGTTCAAATTGGTTCTGGATATTTACTAGTTGTGTGACCTAGGGAATGTCACTTACCTCTGTCTGTCACTGTTTCCTCATCTTTAAAATGGGAATTACTTTTCAAGATTCTTAGGAGGATAAAAAGAATATTTGCAAAGTGATTAGCAAGTCTTAAGGGACTATGTAAATTATTTGTTATTTGCACTATTATTTGTACAATTTGCTATTTGTTATTGTTATTGGTACTATTCTTTCACTATAGTTCTAGGAATTTATCCCATGACATTTCATTTTAATCTTCTAGGGTCTAGGAAGCACAGAATGAAAATGATTTTGGCATGGTTAAGGCAGGAACTCCACATATAGTTTTAGAGGAATCCTGCCAATACCCAAAACATTTCCAGAAATGGCCATGATACTGCCTTTTGCCCAGAGACCATTATTTGGGATGACGATAAAATCAAATGTGTCCTAATCTAACCAAATGTCAAGCCACCAAGCAGGAAAGGACTATCTTGCATACAATTTTCTCATGTGATTTTACATAATGTGGAATAGAGAATGAAATAATTCCAGAGTCAGGAAGTCATGGGTTTATGTCCCCCTGTGATACATACTGTCTTAGGGACCCTGGACAAGTCATTTAATCTCTTAGTACAACTCTTTAAGTAATTCCCTAAGACTAGAAAATTTAGAGAAGCTGCTGAGCTAAGCTGACAAAAAAAAAGTTCCATCTTCTGGATGATCACATGTATGGGCTGAAACAAATCAACCAACCTAAATCCATTAAAGTAAGCCTATTGGTATTAACTTTATCTCCACCTCCAAAATACTCCTTCTTGTCTATGCTCCTGTTATTTTGCCGAGAGATGAGGGAGAGATCTGCATTTAATGAAGGGATCTCCATTTAAAGAAGTTAGCAAATAGAGTTGTTTTTTTTAATCAAGTTAAAAAGTGACACTGTTTAGTTGCTAGATAACAGAAGGAAATATCCAATCAAGGGCCCCTATTAGTATTTATCCTAGCCAGGACAGTACTGAAAAAGATGTAGCCCATGTGCCTGGGAAACTTCAAAGCCTCCTTCACGTGACCCACCGAAGATGTAAGTGGTAAAAGAACTCTTCCGAAATAAGTCTGTATATTCTTAATGGCTGTAACCACACTACTCAACATATGTCAAAATTTTAAAGAGAACAGAGACTCCCAATGCTTTGTGCAATGTATACAGTTCCTGAGCTTTGATGTTTATGCCTCTTTATTTGTATGAAATTGTCTGGTTAAAAAAAATCTTTTGTATCTCATTACCAACCTGTCAAACATTATTTTAACTGAAAGAGCAGCTGATACCTCACAATAAACTTTGAAAATCCCCTATTTAAAAAACAATTTTGTGTTCATGTGATATATGTATGTATATTTATATGTGCATCTATCTATCTATATTTAGCAGTGATTTTTTTTAATTCTAAGAACATTTCACTGGGAGAAATTATCTGCATGGGTGTTCACATAGGAATGAACTGAGGCACGTAAAAGTTCACAGCTGCCATGGCTGCACATGTATCTAGGAGGGTGGTGTCTAAGTGGGCTAGGCAAGGAATTTGGGCTGTAGATGATCTTTGGAAAGTTGAGATACTTTCACCCTTCCTTTATAAAGCTCTGTTTTTTCTCCTGAAATCAACGATCCCCTTCCTCCTCATTCATAAATTGGAAAGGCTTTGATTAGCACTATTTTTCACCATGGAGAGATTGCACAGAAACATTAGGTACCATTTGAGTTGCTCACTAAGGTAGCAGAGTGCCCCTGAGGGTTTATTTTGGTGGAGATGGTGGTAGCAAAGATTGACCTGGCTTCCTTCCCTTCCCCCAGCCCACCCCCCCACCCTAGTTTCGTCCACCTCCGGAACATTGTTTGAAGTCTATCCCAACAGCTTCACTGAGGAGGAGGAGGAGGTAACAATGCCCAAAAATGTTTTGTGACTTAGTCTCAATAAGCTTGAAAGGTCTTGACTTCAGAGGGAAGGAAGTGAGGGATCGGCATAAAAGGGAGTTTCTTCATGACTGAACTGGGTAGAATTATTTTGGAGGAACTGATCTACTTTCCTGTTCACTAGTTGTAAGGGATAGAGGGCAGGGATGAGGGACAGAAGGTAACCGGAGATTCTATAATTGGATCCTCTTGAGGGGGCTGAGAAGTCCCCATATGTCATCAATTGCACTTTTTCCTCCCATGTATATCCTTCAATTGTTAATGGCATTGTTGTGGACACTGCAGAACTCTTCTCCTTTAAAGGCACACAAGGACAAGTTGTGCTTACATTTAAAGTTACAGCATATTAGAGAATCTGTAGGCAATTAATTATGCAGACATTGATCTTGAAGATGACAGCTCATTACCATCCTAAATAATGCATAAAAATCAAAAGCGTTGGCAAACTCTGCAATGTGGTGACAAGTTGTTCCCCCTGAACTCTCTCGATTGTTTCCTTCTTTTCAAATTCTTAACCAAATGTATATTTAATGTAGTAGAACCAGTTCTAGGCTTGTAGTTCAAAGATGAATTCAACCTCTTCTCTGACATTTACTAGCTGTGTGACCATGGACAAGTTACTGTTTCCTAAATTCCAGCTATCTTATCTGTAGAATGGGTATACCGATGTCACCCATCTCACAGAGTTCTTGAGAGAATCAAATGAAATATATATAAAACTCTGCAGATCTCAAAGTTCTATAGAACTACCAGCTATTGTTTAGGTTATAATTTAAGTTAGCCAGAGCTTAACTTTTAAAATCCCTGAAAGCTTCTTGGGGAATGACCAATCACACATCTCCAATCGACTTGCAGACATCTTGAAATGTAGACGTCTCATACTCAACACATCCAAAATAGGACTCTTTATTTCTCTCCCTAAACCCTCCTCCTCCACCTTCCCTATTACTGTAAAGGGTAATTCTATTCCCCCCCCCACCAACCAATTCCTCAGGCTTGTAACCTAGGTGTCACTCTCTCACTGACTCCTCACTCTCACTCCCCATATCCAACCTGTGACCAAGATCTATTTCATCTTTATATCATATATCATATATATATATATATATATATATGCATGTATATGTACATATTTACATATGTATGTGTATC
>JAQQSW010012692.1:0-12476 GCA_028646575.1 Pseudocheirus occidentalis
TGGCAATCACTGAGAATATCTGGTGAGAATCAGGTCATGTTACGTGAAACTTCGGGGCACCTCACAATGGCTTGCTGTAACCGGAGCATGTGCTGTAAACACCGTTTGTGAGTACGTGGCAGAATTGAAAGCATTTATAAAGCAATACAAAACAAAGTAAAAGTCAGACTCATCAGAGTCAACAGAGTCATCTTTTTTACTAACATAAAATAATTGGCATTATAAAGAAAATTCTCTCTGGGTGATCTTTGAAGCAGTTCTCCAGGCTTATTGTCTGGTGCCAGAGATGTCTGAAGACCGGGTAAGGTAAGCGAATATTAAGTGAGTAAGATATTTCCCAAGGAATCCCATAACAAGCATGCATTATAAATAATATACATTGTTTTGAAATTGTTCAACTTTCCTTTCTTGTGAGTTTTCTTTTGTTCTTTACTGTGCACTTTTTTGCTTTGTTCTTTTCCCCCTCCTCCCACCCCATTCCCACAAGGCTACCATAATGTTTAGACATGTTTCTTTGTAATTATATACAAAGACTGTGGGTGTGGGTGAGTGTATGTATATATATGTGTGTGTGTGTGTGTGTGTGTGTGTGTGTGTGTGTATGTATATGTATATGTATATATACACATATACACATACATATACTTTCCCAAACATATTCTACTCCTGATATTTTGATCTTTGCTTTTATGTTTGTGCATATCTCCTATTTCAGAGCCCTCCTGCCTCCTCTACTTTACTTCTACCCACTACCTTGCCCTCCTATTACTTGCCTACCCTCCTCCAAGGTTCCCTCACCTATCGTCCCATTCCCATAAATCTAAACACTCTGCCATATCCGCCTCTTACTAGTTCCCTCATTCTCCCCTCTAAATATCCCTCCCTTGTACTCTCTTCCTTACTCCCTATACCCCATTTGTTTTATTTCTTCTGAATTTAGAATACTTTTATATTCATGTATATATGTGTGTGTGTATATAAGTATATGTATGTATGTACCTATATGTATTTTTCCTTCTTAAACCCACTCCAAATAAGGAAAGTATGTTACCAGAATTAGCAGTCTCCCCATCTAATTCTTCTTTATTGATTATTCCTCTTATACCTCATTTATGTAAAATAATTAATCTTTTTAGCTATTCCTAAGTGATTTTTCTTTTAAAATTCATATCATACTCAGTTTGTCCCAATCTTTTTAATAAGCTACCCAATTATTACTTAGAATCTTAAACATATGTTTTACACTTCATATATATGTGTGTGTGTGTGTATAGCAGTCTGTCTATACGAATGCCTTATAATCAGTCTTCAGTATGCACCCTATGTTTCTCTTGGCTTTTGTATATTGAATCTTCTAATTATCTCTGGAAATTCTTGGGTTTTTTTTAACTAAGTCTTGAAAGTCCTAGAGTTCATCAATTGTTCATTTTTTTTCATTCAGGATAATAATTAATTTTGTAGGGTATGATATTTTCAGCGGAGCACCAATTCTTTGTTGTTCTACATATTGTGTTCCAAAACCTGTGGTCCTTTAATGACTATGCTGCTAGGTCCTGTGTGATTCTAATTGTGGCACCATTATATTAAAATTGTTTTTCAATTCAAATTGTTCAAATGGGAGAAACCATGAGAAAGAAAAAAAACAAAGCAAAAGAAAAAAAATGAAAATTGTCTGCTTCCCTCTGCATTCCAACTCCATAATTCTTTCTCTGGATGTAAAGGGAATTTTCCATAATGAGTCCTCTGGAATTCTTCTGTCATGATAATCAATCTGATAGATGTGATGTGGCACCTCAGAGTTGTTTTTATTTGCATCTCTCTAATCAACAGTGATTTAGAACATTTTTTGGGATGACTATAGGTAGCTTTAATTTCTTCCTCTGAAAACTGCGTGTTCATATTCTTTGACGATTTATCAATTGAGAAATGACTTGTATTTCTATAAATTTGACCCAGTTCTTTATATATTTTAGAAATGAGGTCTTTATCAGAGACACTTGTACAAATTCTTTTCCAGTTTTATGTTTCCCTCCTAACCTTGGTTACATTGGTTTTGTTTGTGCAAAACCTTTTCAATTTAATGTAGTACAAGTTCTTCATTTTTCATTTCACAAAGTTTTCTATCTCTTTCATCAGTTCCTCTGTTCTCCATAAATCTGACACATAAACTGTTCCATGCTCCCTTAATTTGTTCATAGTATCCACTTTTATACCTAAATTCTGTACCATTTTGATTTTTTTTTGTATATGGTGTCAGATGCTATATGCCCAGTTTCTACCATATTATTTCCACTTTTCCCCAGCAGTTTTTGTCAAATAATGAGTTTTTTCCCAGAATCTGGTGTCATTGGATTTATCAAATATTAGATTGCTATAATCATTGACTACTGTGTCTTGTATACCTAACCTATTCTACTGATCTACCCCTCTGTTATTTAGCCCATACTTAGTATTTTGGATGATTGATACTTTATAATACAATTTAAGATCTGACTTAATTTTTTTTTTGCTTTTTTTTTTGGAGGGCAGTTGGGGTTAAGTGACTTGCCCAAGGTCACACGGCTAGTTTTTTTGGTGTGTGTGTGTTAAGTGTCTGAGGCCGGATTTGAACTCAGGTACTCCTGACTCCAGGGCCGGTGCTCTATTCACTGCGCCACCTAGCCGCCCCTGATCTGACTTAATTTTTAAAAAATATCTTTATAATACAATTTAAGATCTATGGCTAGGCTGCATTCTCTAGCATTTATTTTCATTAATTCACTTGATATTGTGTAACTTTTGTTCTTTCTGATTAATTTTGATATTGTTTTTTTCCTAGTTCTTTAAAATAATTATGATAGTTTGATTGGTATGGCACTGGATAAGCAAATTAATTTAGGTAGAATTTTCATTTTTATTATAGTAGCTCAGCCTACAAGATATTATAATTTTTCAATAACTTTTCAGTATAACTTATAACTTTTCAATCACCATGTATTCTGGATAAAGTGATACTGACCTTACTGTTTCCTGAACAAGACACTCCATCTCCTGAATCAGGGCATTTTCACTGACTGTCCATAGTGACTGGAATTCTCTCCCTTCTTATCTTTGCCTGCTGACCTCCATCATTTTTTATACAAATACTTTCCTGACTCTCCCCTGCCCCTTCTGCCTTAAAACTAGTGCCTTACCTCTATTGGTTATCTCTAATTTATCCTGTTTTTTATCTTATTTGTGCCATTACATAGTAAATAGTTATTTCTATGCTATCTCCTCTATTAGAGCTCCTTGAGAACAAGGATTGTCTTGGCTTTTCCCAGAACCTATCACAGTGCCTGACACATAATGGACATTTAATAAATGCTTTTTAACTAACTGACTCAAGAGGCATGATAGCTCCTGTTAAGTCTGTCCTGGAAGAGACATTATTCTGTCTCTGAGGCAGTACATGAAGCGATGAATAAAAGCTACAGAAAGGTAAATTTTGTCTTGATGTAAGGAAAAACTACACAACAATTTGAGATATTCAAAGTGGAACACACTGCTGCCTCAAGAAATAGTGAGTTTCTCCTCACTAGATATTTTCATTTAGAGACCTGACAAATAACGTCTGGTATATAGTAGAGGGGATTGTGATGGGTTGTCCTGTGGGTTGGACTGGATGTCAGCCAAAATAATTTCCAACTCTGACACCCTGTAATTTTATTATCTTTCCAAGCACTTATTTTCATTTAATCAAAACTGGATTTCATGATATACATGATGGTTTTCCTCTCCAGTCAGACTCCTTCATGGGACCAATCTTTTTGACAGCTTATTTGAAGCCAGTATGAAACTTAATTTCTGTACCCCTCTACCTGGAAGTTCTACATTATGAATAGTCTAATGACAATTAAAAATAGATCTGAGTCTAAAAGATGTCCTTCCCTTTCACCCTTCTCCCTCTACAATGAATTTGGTGACCATATTTTCTGAAACAAAAATTGAGACACAGTCTTGCAAAAGAAACTTAACTCACGTAATATATACATAGGAAAGACTATTTTAAGTTGAGACCATCTTAAGAAAAATTGTCATTGTCATATGGTGGTTAGTCTCACAATATCTGTGGCAGAGAAGATCCAGCAGGCAGAAGATAAAATACAACTCATAGCAAAAGAGGGCAAGGACTAGAGGAATGCATTAAAATCTAAGTCTTGCTAAAGCAAAAGCACAGCACCGAGAACTCCATGAAACAGAGAGGAAAGGTGAACTTTATGGAAAGAAAAAGTAGCAGGGTATACAGAACTATTAAAAAGATACTTGGAAACATCTTGAAAAATTCTACATCTTAAATTTTCTTTCCAACTTTAGCTGTTAGGTGATAAGATTAAAATAGCTCTTGGGGCAAAAAGGTACGGCTAATTGATAATTTTCAAATTTTGTATAGCAACATTCATATTTTATTTTGCTTTCAGAATTTATTTATTTATTTTTAATTTTCAACATTCACATATACAAGATTTTGAACTGCAAAATTTTTGCCCATCTCTCCCCTACCCTCATCCAAAAGTGGCAAGCAAACTGATTACTCCTTCCCTCAGTCTGCCCTCTCATATATCCCCCCATTTCTCCCCTTACCCACTTGCCCGTTACTTTTCTGTAGGGCAAGATATATTTCTGTACCACATTGCCTGCACATCTTATTTCCTGGTTGCATGTAACAATAACTTTTTTTAGCATTTGTTTTTAAAACTTTGTATTCCAGATTCTCTACCTTCTTCCCTCCTCACCCACCTGCACTGGGAAGACAAGGAATTCAATATAGGTTATACATGTGTAGTTAAAGAAAACATTTCTATAGTAGTCATGTTGTAAAAGACTAACTATATTTCCCTTCATCCTATCCCATTTGCCATTTATTCTATTTTCTCCTTTGACCCTGTCCCTTTTCAAAAGTGCTTCCTTCTGACTATCCCTTCCCCCAATCTCCCCTCCCTTCTATCATTCCCCTCTCTTATCCCTTTTCCCCCAACTTTCCTGTAAAGTAAGATGCCCAATTGTGAACACCCATATTTTAAAAGAAAAATGTCTCCCCACCATCAACAACCAGCTTCTCTGTGATGAGCTTACGTGGTCCAGTGGAGAAGGTTTTTGCCTATCTTAAATTTGACAAAAGTCAAATGAAGTTGACTGTATTTAAGCATAGTTTTATATAGTCACTTTAGTAAATTCAGTGTATTCAGTTTTCTTTGTTAATTTTGATTTGTATAGTGCTTTCTTTGGGGGAAAAATACAGCAGTTGTTAATTTCTCAAAAAGAGATTATAAAATGTGCTTGCCCCTTGTCTTTGAAGAGGTTGGGGACTACAGGTACAAAACATTATGTTTACTGTTAAAATTTGTTTAATATGTTAGTTATAACATTATAGTGTTTAGTAGAAATTCAGATTGGAAAGATGCATTGAATATCGGAATCTGGAAGCAAAGAATTATTACTCACAACTCAGTAGGACAAAATGCATGAATTCCCCTGTTCTTAAATCACACCCACTGGACGAGCATCTGATGCTTCATTAGGAAGTATAACTGGATGGGCATACTCTGGTAAAATAAAAACAGAAACAAAAATAGAACAAACCTAGACTGGTGAAAGAAGGGGGCTTTTTGTGCTAGTACAGGGGATAGGATAGGCCCATAGCAACATAGCCCAACTGGCAAAGGAAGAATGTTCTCAGACTATACACAAAGAATTTTAACTGAACCTCATTAAGTCAGTCAAATGGGAAAGTTACAGCCCACTAGGAATGGCTTTACCTTATTCAGGCACGCATTGCTTTATAGGCTGGAGAGCAAAGCATAAGGGCAGACAGATCCTGACCCATTACTACTCATACATTGAACTACTTTTCCCCTCTCTTTTTGTTACAAGAGATAATTCAGTGGATAGAGGAGGGGACGGGATGTGTGTTTGTGTGCTTTGTGTGTGTGTGTGTGTGTGTGTGTATTTATACATATATAAATTAAGGTAATGTAAAAACAAGATATTAAAATGTTTTAAGTAAAAAAGAACATATTTATGTCTGTGCTGAACTTCAAAATTAATTATGGTCATTGTTTTATACTCCATCTCATTGGAGAGCATTTCTTCTTCCTGTTCCTGTGGTATGTAGCTTGCAATAATCAGCTTTAAATTCTGGGTTTACATGGGTGAGCAATTTGAGGTCAGAGTGTTGACTGCAGGTTGAGAAGTATTGGTATTGGTGTTTTGTATTGGCTTTACTACTATGGCTGCTGTCCCAAGAACTGGAGCTACTAGTCTGTTTTCTGGGGTTTACTTCAGATAAATCTCTTTGGCAGGTCCTCTGAAATAAAGCAAAATTTAACTAAAATAGTTCTTGGAGTCACAAGGAGGTAGCTACTTCCCAGTTACTCGGGATAATGGTTACTAGGGATAATGGCCCATATTCTTCTCTCCCAAGAGGTGGCAGGTGGAGACAAATGCAGAAAATAGATCAAGCAGAATAACTATAAGCATTAATGCAAAATTTCAAGATTGTAGGGAGTTTCCCTGCCTTTATACCTCAGTGGAATGTTTTGTGAGGAACAGAGTAGTCCTACTTAACACATTGGGAAACATCATTATGAAACTGAATGTAGTCATCAAGTTATATCATCAATGTTCTGTAAAGGTCATTAGAAAAATGAATATGGAGTAGTTTATGTCTCTACCAACAGCTGTGAGCTACAAACACACACACATGCACACACACACACAAACACACCATCTACATGACAGCAAAATAGTGTTGCTGTTTTTTAAAATGCTAGTTCAATCAATGTAAAAATCAATCAAAGTAGTTCCTTCGCATCTGATGAATAAGCAACAGGTATAAGAATATTTCATTTTGCCACACATTGTTTTGGTATCAAATCAACATTTTCATATATATGCTATCTTAATTAGTAAGGTCAATAGAATTAGTAGAACATACAATACTAATTAGAGATATTTTGCTCCATTATTGAACCTAAAGATGTTTGGTTTTTCAATAAATCCTTGGATTATGAATGCATGTATGTGCCTGTCACGTTATTGCTTTCACTGTGGAATTTCATTTTCAAGGTAATTGAATCAGTAAGACAGTAATTTCTGTATAGTGCCAAATCATTCTATAAGGATGGTAGGATTTAAATACAGAAAAGACCTTAGAGATCAACTTGTCATAAGGTAATGAAATCATTGGATAAAATGATTTAGATCTAGAAAGGATATTATAGACTTTTTTATTCATTAGCAAATTGAAGCCCAGAAAATTTAATAGACTTGTCCAAGGTCACACAAGTACTTAACAGCAAATTTAGGTCATGATTTCAATGATTTCCCTCTGACCTAAATCTAGAGTTTCTATCACCTTCCTTATACAATAAGGATAATGTCTTACTATACCCCATATCATTATCAAGTATTCCTAGATATCCAAGTTTGAATCTAGGAATAAGGGATGCCTGAGGATATATACTCCCTCTTAAAAAAATAACTTTTAGTTTACAACACTCAGTTCTACAATCCATTGAGTTTCAAATTTTGACCCCCACCCTTTGCACACCCCTCCCTCCCCCATGGGGGTATGCAATCAAATGTAGGATCTACAAATAACTTCACATGAAACATTAGTCAAGTTGTTAAGAAGGTCTATAACCAATATTTTCTTATAGCATAATAGCATTTCATTACATTCACATACCACTACTTGTTTAGCCATTCCCCAATTGATAGGCATCCCCTTGATTTCCAATTCTTTGCCACCACAAAAAGAGCTACTATAAATAGTTTTGTTCTTATTTGTCCTTTTCCCACTTCTGTGATCCCTTTGGGATACAGTCCTTGAAATTGGTATGCTCATGTGAATTTACTTGGATAAGGGGATATTTTAACACTACCAAGTAGTAGACTTTTTCCCAATGTAGATCAGAACCTCCTCTGAAATTTATAATGTTAGAGAGTTGACTGGAGTAATGGCAGGCTCAGTGAATCACCAAGAGTCACACATGCATGTATGTATGTATACACACAGGAGGGAGACAGTATAGTGTTGTGGTATAGTAGAAAGCTGGTCTTGGAGTAAGGAAGACCTAGATTCAAATGTAGACTCTGACACATGGCTACATGACACACAACCTCTCAGTAATAGACTAGATGTCAATCTGTAGCTATAGAGAAGTTTTCTCATTGGAAATAGGCTGTACCAAAGAAATCATGGCTTCCACAAATATAAACAGGCATACAGACACATATATTGGTATGTAGGGAGGTAGGTAAGTAGGAAGGGAGGGAGGTAGTAAGATAGATAGATAGATTGATATGTCGATAGAAAGATAGATAATCTATCAAATATATCTCAGTTTAAGATTTCAGCTTAAACTCTAGACCATAAGTGTCAAAAATGTGACCCTTCTGATTGTGTCTCAAACTGTATTAAACTGAAACTAAGAAATATTTAATAAAGTAAAGATATAAATAAAACATAGATAATGTTAATATGTGGTTTTCTGTCTCAATATGCCACCCTCAGAGATCTTTTCTATGGTAGAATGGTCTCCAGTTTGACACCACCCATTGTTCTGGATGATAAGGTGATCTTTCACACATTATATAGACCAATATATTTTGTAACTTAAAGAAATATTCATTTTTTGGTTCCAAAACAATTTAGCTGAAGTCTCATTTCCTATTCAGCCATAAACATTTATTAAGTGCTTACTATGTGCTGGAGCCAGGGGTGGAGAACCTGCAGCTTCAAAGTCACATGTGGCTCTCTAGGTCCTCAAGTGTAGTCCAAACTTCACAGAACAAATCCTTTTATTAAAGGGATTTGGTGAATTCCGAGAAGGTCCTTTCAGCTCTCAGCCTAAGAGGTGACAGTTTGAAACGTCTCTGAATTCACCATTCTCTTGACTTTCCAATTACTGAAAAAATGTAGTCAGGAATCTATTGTCTACATCTGTATAACATAATTTTTCATACTTTTGTGCTTACCCAACATCCTCTACTGTTTCATCTTTTGTTAAAAGATTCTAAAGGGGCCTCAGAAATAGATGTTAGACTCATTGTTTGCAAAATCTTCAGCTGAAGATAACTGCCCAACAGTGTAACTCTGTGTGATTTGGGGCACATATTACGAGACAAAAGCTCTTGTAACATCTGGGAAGAAACTGTTAGCAGGCCAGAGAGGCATGTCTTCATGTCATATCACACAGCTTTGAGAATCAGAGAACTTCAGTTAAATATATTTAGACACAGAAAGACATGGAAAAGGTGTAAGTTTCTAAAAGTAAATGTCAAGCCTGGGCTGAATTCTTCAAGTTAGATAACTTCTGAAAAGCAAATTTAATTTAATGCCTTTTATTTATAAAAATGAAATATTTGCTCTGGAACAAAATTTGACTGGGGCAAAAATTTGCTTGGTGGATCTTGATATTTTTGTTCCTAATTTCAATTACGCATTTCAAGACTCAAACATTGTATTTTGCGGATCGTTGTTTTGTTTCTCCATTTGGAACACTGGCACTCCACGATATTTCAAGTCATATTATTCTGAGATAGGAGGAAAATAATGCAATTCTTCACATATTGTCATATTCAAGTATTATATTTTCTCATAGATATTGCCATCATTCTCTTTTTATCCATGATAATAATGCCTTAAATTTGTGTAGTACTCAATATATAAAAAAGATTGTTAAATATACAAATAGATGTACTTCTATGTATATATATATGTACATAAATGTACTCACATGTATATACACATACACATATACATATCGGTATGTGTATATGCATGTGTATATATAATTGCTTGTTGCCCTTTATTCACAGAGAGGATGAAAATGACATCACTATGTTAGAGTCAAGTTACAACGTGTCTGACTGTGGCTGATCAGACCAATATGAGCTTGGAACATTCTGTTACAGGTTGGGCCCAGAAAATTTGTGTGAATGTTTGGGGTGATTTGTATTGTCTTGATTGTCTCACGTTTCTTTTGATCAACTTCAATTCTGCTTTGCTCATAGAACATAGCACCTTCTCGAATGAGGTCATGCCATGCTGGGCAAATCTGTACCAGTGTCTCACACATTATGCAATCAATTTCAAAATTCATAGTAGAGAACTTGAGAATGTTCTTGTTTTGCTTTTTCTGACCAACAATATGTATGTGTGTGTTGTGTGTATATCTGCGTGTGTGTGTGTATGTGTGTGTGTGTGTGTTTGAACCTTATAATATCCCAGAGATGGAACCAGGAAAGAAATCATTATCCTTATTTTAAAGGAAAGGAACCTAAGGCTCTTCTTTTATGCAACTATAGTATAGTTTCCTTCACACAGTTGAAAAAATGCATTTAAAACACATAAAATATATAGAATATATAAATATACATATATATATATATATATACAGAAGTCATGTAAGATAGGAGACAAGTTTTATAAATCTCCATTTATTAATTTTATTATTGTCAATCATCATTTTCATCTATAATACAAATGTTTGCATGTATATAATGTTTTACAGCTAAGAAAATGCATTCACATGTCCACAGGAAAATCATGAGAAGTAAACTGTCCATTTGATAATATATTAAATTTATAAATAAGGAAGTGGCTGCTCCACAATATTGTGTACTTATACAAACACAAAATAGACAAACACTCCTTACCCTCAATGAAATTACATTTTATTTGTGGGAAACAATGTGCACATTTATAGATAAAATTAAAATAATATAATTTTAAAAAGAAATCCAAATAATTTCTGAGGAAAGGGCCACAGCAACTTTGGGTGTGTGGGTTCAGGGTGTGGGTGTATGTCAGCATATGTTTGTTATAGGATAAGTGATTGTATTTAGTATTGGATTCAGTCAGGTGGAAGTGATGATATAGGGCCTGCTAGACATGGAAGACAAACTTTGAAAAGACATGAGTTTGGAGGATATATTTTCATGTAGGAGAAAAAGAAGTAGGTCAGTTGGGTTCAAATGTAGACTGTGTGATAAACATTAAGCCTGGAAAAGGAGCTCATTACCAGACTGAGGAAAGGATTAGAAGCCGAAATGGGGAATTTGTATTTTATTCCAGAGACAACAGGAAACAATTAGAATTTATTTTGCTTGAGAATAACAGGATCAACTTGGGGCTATTAATGTGGTAGCTGTTTGTGGTAGATGGGTGAGAGAAAGAAAAAAATAACTTCCTGAAAAGATTAGAAAAAGACACCATCAAAGTTTGGTTTGTGTATTTTTCTGTGTGTGTGAGTGTGTGAGTGTGTGTGTGTGTGTATCTTTTGTGCTATCTATACTTTTAAATTCCCTATCACATTTAAAAACAGAGTCATGTTCTTTTTTTTTGTTCACTGTAATGTGAGTGATAAAAGGGCCATTAGTTTCTCAGTTGCCCTAGATCTAATTCTTGATCCATTTTCCTTGGATTTGTTCAGATTGAATAACTTCTCCCATCTTTCTAAATACAAGATGTTAACTGTATGCTAGAAAAGTATGACCTTACCTGACTTCTCTATATGATTGAGCTCTGTCAAGTTATGACAGTGAAGATTCCCATGTGAAAAGTTTTCTAGTAGATTTTCATATGTATCTTTCCATTCATATCTTCAAATTAATTAACATATTTTAATTATTTTTAATAAATAAATAAATGCCTGTTTCATTTCTTTTGGCGGAGTACATTTAAGAATATGATATATAAGAAGGAAAACTGTAAAGTTCTGCTTGAGTAAAACTCAGCTTCACAAGTATGGGATGGGGGGTATGCCCTCCTTTTCAAAAAAGTATGTGCATTACTAGATGTATCATGAAAGGTGAACTGCTGCTAAAGTCAAAAGGATTGTGGCAAAGGGGCACAACATGTTGTGGAAAGAACAATGTACTTTGTGAGTCAGGAGTCCTAGGCTCTAATTCCACACTGAGTGATCTTAGACAAATCACCTAAATATGATGAAATGCTGTGAAATGAAAGCCCAAAATTTGTATGGTCCTTCAATGGAATTCAATGATGCTAAGACTTAGAATAAATGTCTAATCAAAATTACCAACAAAAACACGGAGGACATGTAACACTTAGAATATTGAAAAAGGCAAAGAAATAAAGAGTCAGGAGACCAGCTCCGACATTAAATGGCGTGTCACACTAGGGAAATTGCTTAACATCTCTGTTCCTCACTTTCCTTTTTTAAAAAATGAGTGAATTTTGGAGTAGGTAATTTCTAATGTCCTTTTTGCCTCTAACGCTATTATTCAGTGTGAGTGGATGTCTGTGATCAAAATGCACATCTATAGAAATAATCTATAGATTTGTGTGGAAATGCATATATGGAACGTACATAGGAACCTTCATTAACTGATCATATAAGACATGAAAAGGGCTGGCTTTATCCACGCAGTTCTATTATATCATAATATTTTTTAATTTTGTGTAAGTGAATTTTGGCTCTACTATA
>JAQQSW010012693.1:0-12476 GCA_028646575.1 Pseudocheirus occidentalis
ATAATGACAACAATTACAAACCTACCCTATCTGCCTCACAGGGTTGATGTGAGGACCAAATGAGTATTCTGTACATAGTATTCTGAGTCATGTGTATGCACTTTGAAAAGTTAAGCTAAAGTACCTGGCTAGCTTTATCATGTTATTTATTAAGATAATTATTTTTCTCATATTAGTAGATTAATGTTTGATGCATTTTATTTGGGAAATTATATGTTAGAGTCACTTACAAGAAACATTATGAGATCATAAATGTTGCCCTGGAAGGACCTCTGAAGTCAATTAATCCAAATTTTATTTTATAGATAAGGAAACTGAGTCCCCAAGGAGTTTAAGTGGCTTGCCCATGATCATAATGGTAGTAAGCATCAGATGCAGTATTCTGCAGCTAAATAATGAAGAAAATATTTTTTTCTTGATAACACCATCGTATATTTAATATTCCAAACTGCTAATGTTTAGTTGATAAGACAGAAGATAGAATGGTGGATTGGTGCCAAGATGACAAGTTTAAAACCTGTCTTAGCTGTTTGATACTGAGCAAATCAATGAACCTCTTTCAATAAATATACATATATATGTAGTATATATAGCTTTGAAAATCTTGAGGTCAAGGAAAAATTTAAGGTGAAATTATTGTAATTATTATTAGCTAGCAGCAACAGTACCAGTAATAGTAGAGATAATCAAATATTTCTAAAGAAAAATCTATTACATCTGCTTTAACAGCAAGTTATCTTTCATTGATGGTTTATGTTTACTTTTATTATTAATGCTATATCAACATTATGACCACTGTCCAAAAAAACACCAGATTAAACTTAGTGCAGATATTTTCATCTTATTTTGCTTTTATTAGTTATCGTCAGATCTCTGGTGATTTCTAAATCTTATTGATTTTGCTTCTATTTTCTTGTGTTTTTTTTCCTTAGAATTTTTCCGAGAGCTCCTAGAGAATGCAGAAAAGTCACTAAATGATATGTTTGTCCGGACATATGGAATGCTATACATGCAGAATTCTGAAGTATTCCAGGATCTCTTTGCAGAGTTAAAACGATACTATACTGGAGGTAACGTGAACCTGGAAGAGATGCTGAATGACTTTTGGGCTCGGCTACTAGAGAGAATGTTTCAACTCATAAACCCTCAGTATCACTTCAGTGAGGACTACCTGGAGTGTGTTAGCAAATACACAGACCAACTGAAACCCTTTGGAGATGTACCCAGGAAACTGAAGATTCAAGTGACAAGGGCTTTCATTGCTGCTCGGACTTTTGTTCAGGGACTGACCGTAGGCAGAGAAGTTGCAAACAGAGTTTCTAAGGTAATGGAAAAGAAGGAGATATCTTTCTTTTGTCTTTGAATTTTATTTTTCATATATAGGATAGATACATAGAACCTTAAGGTATTTGTTTTTGTGATATGAACAATTATCTTCATTGTGCCTCAATCTTGGAGAAATTAGTTGAGCTTTTAAGGTGAAATCTGTGTCTTCTTCCTGAGGGAAAAGCCATTAGATTTACAGTGATTCTATATTGTTTAAAATACAGTGTCACTGTTTATCAGCACTGTAGTTTACAAGCATTTGTCAGAAGTGGTACAATAACAGATGCCTTACAATTATAATCAATTGGCATTGCTAATGAGTAATTTGCAGATGACAAATGTTGGTGACCCTATTCATTCAAAGGTTACAATTCTCTAAGAAATTGACAGTTGTCATCAGGATTGCAAGGGTAAAAAGTTGAGGTTGTGTTTAGGAGCATGCAATACTTGGCACTTTTTAATCTTTATGACTCTTGTCAAAATAGTCCTGTTTCCTTAATGCTTAAAGAAAGGATCTAACTATGCTGATCTATAGAACTGGTTCAGGAAGGACCTAATGAACAAAAAAGTATTGATTTTGGCATGGTAGTAGTACTATGACCCATTATCTTTGTAACCCAAGTGCGTTGTATTGGATCAATGAGAACAGTAAGTCAAGAATGCACTTTTGTATTTATCTTTTAGGTTTGTTTTTAAGCTTTCCTAGATTTCTTATTCTCAGACACTGTGTGATTCTTGTTTGAGAGAATGTCTGCCTTTGTTTAAGTTCTGCCTTGACATTTATCTGCACTTATGAGATAGTCGTACCCATGTATGAGGTTGGACCAACAAATAAACTGAAAGATGTTTGCATTGGCGGCCAGAGGAAAGGCAATAGATGAAAGATTCTGTTACCCTGGCACCAGAAGAAGGTTATATTTGAACAAAGGTGATGGCCAAACACTGAGTTTTGTGAGTTTTCAAATTTTGTTTTTATTTTTGTAATTTTAGGACTGTGGCACAAAGGGACAATTCAGTAAAAGTTCTTCCATACGCATTGAAAACCAAAATGTCTTCAATTTTAACCCATTCATAACTTCTTAGATCTGAAAAGTTTATTTCCTTATTTGAATTCATTAGCCTTCAAAAAAGGGTTATGTGTGCCTTCGTATTTGTGGTTTTGTTTTGTTTTTTATACTCAACAAGTAAAAAAAGTTTGTTGGACTTTAGTTGTTATGGTGGTGGTTATAGTGGTGATTTGTTTTTGTTTTTTCATACTGACCCACTTTTTTGTTTTTAAACTAAAAGAAAGTGTTTAAGTAATTGGAAGGGTTATTTGTGAGAGGGTTTTTAAAGCACATAAATATGAGGAATTCAATCACATAAAGGGGATATTACCATTTTCCCCAAAATAATCTTCATTGAAAAACAACAATGCTGTAGTCCCCAAGGGGATTATAGAGTTAGACATAATCCATTTCCAATAGGCTTAAATTCCCCAAAGAGGAAAAACAAAAAAACCAGGTAGGAAAGCAGTGAGAAACATGACCAAATAAGAGAAAAAAAAAACCTTAAAGCAGTAAGTTTAAGGGGAAAAATTATTTTGAAAAGTAATGCTCTCTTCTGTGGTGGGATTTGGGGAGTAGCAAAATTTCATGGCTATATTCATGAGGTCATTGCACCTAGTCCTTAAGACAATTTCACTGCCTAAAAATGAGCTATCAAGCAGGACCTTCAGAATTTGAACATATATTATAAGAAGTAAAAATTTCAGTATCACAATTTGGTATAAATGAATAAATAAATAAATAGCATTTATATGTGTATATTATATATATACATATATATAAAATTCATGCATATATGCATATTTCATATTCCAAAGGGTATGTACTCAGTGTGTCTTTACATATAATACCTGTGTGTGCATGTCTGTGTTTCTGTATGTATATAAAACTGCATAGGGATTATGTTGATTTCTGCTTGGAAGTAAATAATGTTACAGTGCCTTAATGCATTGCTCTCTGGGGAGGCTACAGTAGGTTAAGGAGCCAATATACCAGGAAATGCCCAGAAAAAAGTAAGACTTTATTACCCTAGCGCTTTTTTGCTTTCCCAGTCTTGTTCATAGTTGGCCAGGGGTATCACTGATGTTGACTAGGGACATAGATACATAGATTTTCCTTCTATAGTTCTGTCTAGTAGGAAGGATGGGAGTAAATTCAGTTCGTGTCTAAGTTCATGTCTAAGTTTCTCTCTCTCTCTCTTTCTCTCTCTCTCTCTCTCTCTCTCTCTCTTTCTTTCTCTGTCTCTCAGATAGATAGATAATTATATATAGATACAGATAGATATAGATATAGATATAGGTATGAATGACCAAAGACCCTAAAACCAGCAGAGACAGTAGGTCCCAGACACTCAATTGGTATTCTGTCAACCTACAAATGACACTTTTCTAGTCTGATTTTTACCTTACATAATCAACAGCAGTCATGCCAAAATGATTCTCCCAACCTCAAATATATTACACATCTTCAAATTAGTCATTTGTACTTTACCCTTTTCTAGTAAATTGCCTTTGTAACCAATATGGATTTGAAAGGTGACTGGCTGGGATCTGGAATTTAGTTTGTGGCCATGAAACAAGACTGACTCAAAAAGAGATTGATGGCCTTCCCACCTTCCAACCTTGGCCTCATTAAGCTCATCATGTACCAGACAACTGAAATATTGACATCTAAGACACTGATTTTTAATATTAAGCCAGCTCAGTTAAAAAGAGAGAATGAGTGATTTTTCAAATAATTTAGAAGTCAGCAAATTTAAGTGGTTCACTGGTGAGCCAGCCTCACCTAATGCCTAACAGATGGTAGCTCACTGACTAAGCAAGAGATATATCCACCACTAATCTATAGAATTTCAGCACACAGACCAATTTTGCTTCCTTTGACAGCAAAATATTCCAGAGGACTGAATGTATTAAGATGAGAGAAAGGACATGAAGTTTAAGTTGCATTCACAAATGACTTTTTTGTATTCTCTTCACTGATTATGGTTTAAGCTGGTATAAAGTCTCTTCATAGAGATTTCTAGATTGTTTAGAAAGACCAATAACTTCAACTGAAGTGATATGTGTTGAATTTGTAGAATAGAGGTACAGTACTATCATAATACCACTGACTGCAGAAAGAAACTGAATTACCACTTCAAAGTTATTGGAAAACTCAAACACCTGTACTGAAATTAGAACTTTTATTTTTCACTTTTTTTCATCTTTTTTTATCAATCCCCAAATTTTCATCATTAAAATGAACATAATGAATAGGGTCAAAGTAATGAATTAATACTATACAATACAAATGACAAATTCAATATTTACTTTAAGTAGGGAAGGAAAATTAATCAAATGACTCACAGACCCCCACTCTTTACCCACACAAAGGACTGTGCAACCTTAGGACAATTTATAAATACCAGCTATTTTATATTCTTGCTTTGTATGTTGTTCCCATCTAATGGTTCCCTGGTTCGTGTTATCATCATGGACCATTGGGAATAATTTATCTAGGCTAATACACACTTCCCTCAACTTTTTTTTTTCATTTTTAGTGAGAGCAGTATCTATTTATTAAACTCTAGTCTTGGAATGATGAGCACAAAATAATGTAGATTTTATACATTATCTATCTATAAATTTTATATATTATCTAGTCCAAACCCCTTATTTTAGAGATGAAGAAATTGGTAAATTTTGTAAAACTGGGATTCCAACCCAGGTCCTCTGAAGGCAAGCCCAGCTTTTGGTAACATAGCAAGTTGACAAGACCCATCCTCAAATCCTACTTTATATATTTGCTAGCTGTGTGACTCTGGATAAATCCCTAAAGCTCTCTGAACCAGTTTCCTCACTTACTAAATAGGAATAAGCAGTAATACCTACTATTGTTGTAAGAAGCAAATAAAATAGTGTATGAGAAGAGCTTTATCAGTCTTGGAGTGCTATTATTGCTGGCATAATAGCACATGAAGAGGATGCCTTTAAAAAGAGCTTCCATTTTTCAGTGTAACTAGAAGATACACAGGTGAAAGACACCTATTCAAGTCTACTATACAAATCTGAGTGTCTGTATAAAGAGCTCTTTGAGATAGTTCTCTGGTTCTTCCTCCTGAGGAAATTGACCTGCCTTAGTAACATGTATCCTGAAAGCAATATAAGCACAGTAAGTATGCCATGAATGTTACTGACAGATTTTTGGCTGGTGTCATGGAACAAATTCTCTATGAAAGATTATTAACTTTTCATGGTATGAACTCTTCTCAGAATAATGTGATTAACTCCATAAAATTAAATTCATAGGATTATGAAAGAAACCAAAGGCTAGTGAAGATAAAAATTATGTGTAATATTAATGTATTTATATGTTTTTCTAATGCCAGTCCACAAACCACCTGAAATCTATATATGGACATTTTTCAAAGTCCATTTATCCCAAGTTAAGAATCCTTGTTATTAAGGAAATTTCATAAAAATACATTTTTTATGATTCAGATCTGGTATTTTATTGGTATAAACAACTTCCAACACAGAAGCTCCAACTACCAAGGCATATCATCAATTCTTGTAATATCAAAGCATGGTCTCAGACACTAAGAGGTTAAGTAATTCTTTCATGGTCAAATGCCTAGTGTGTAGCAGCTGGGTGTGGCAGAAGAACTGTCCTTCTGACTCTGAGATCGAACATATATATCGCTACAGCATATATCTCCCTCATATTGTAATTACAGGCACAAAAACATTCCAAGCATTTTGAAAAAAATAAATAAGATTTGGTATCGTTAGCCATTCTTAAAAGTTTGGAGGATTTTTCTTTTATTGCCCCATCTTCAAAGATGTGATGCTGCAAGGACATTCCCTCAGGTAATATCAATGCACTGTAGAGGTTTATGAGCCAAGATACACATCAAAAAGAATTTTAATAAAGGTTGACAGATATATTGCATGAATAGTGCTGATATAGTGAAGTAGGACCTATGTAGGGTATAAGGCCTTCCTGTTATTCTTCTTTCTAGTTAAGAGATGACATCTCACAGATATTCATTTGTAGGGAAGATTCTGGAGAAAAAGTATTCCAGGACATGCTATCGATTGGTTCTCTCTTAGCACAGAAATATTTCTTGGCCCTGATGATGAGAATTCAAGGCAGATGAGTAGAATGTGCATCACCAGGTTCTTAGGAAATACCATTGATCCTATGTAGGAATGAAACCTTTTTTTTTATCTTTCTGTACAGAGTAGCCTCCATTGAAATGGACAGTTCAGAGTGTCAATTATAGGATACTTTCAGATGAATGTAAGAATAGAACCCAGAGCAATAGATATTAAAGAATAACATCCATTGACCCTTCTGAGCCAACATGAATAAAATTCGTGAATTCATAGCAGTTCCTTGAAGGAAGATGTTTGTATACCACTGCTAAATGTAATTCTAGTAACTCTAAATGGAACAGGAGATTATATATGTGTATATACATATATATAATATGTATATATGGATGTATGGATGTACAGATGTATATATTTCTCATTCTTTGACCTATATATGGATGAGAGGTATGAGGAAGCAGAACTCCAGAACTCTGGCATGGCCATTGTCTATGGGATTTCCAACACCCCCAAGTTATTCATAAAATCTCTAACATTTTCAAGAATGACAGTCCTAATCTGATCCTCTGATCTTTATTCTTCAGACATTTAAAGAATGTAAACTCCTCCAAGGAAAGAATAATTTTGTGTTTTATGTTTGCTTTTGTATGGACAGTACCTACCACAATGACTAAATGCAGATTTAATGAATATTTATCCAATTCTGGATATCTCCTTTGGAGAATGTTATTAACATGAGCCTATCTAGCCCCTACCTATGCTGTACCCCCCCCAACCCAAAGAAAAGCTGCATAGATATTAGAAATGTATTTAAACTTTTTTTTAGCCTCTTTGTTTTTTGTTATAAAAAAGTATATTATTTTGCTGAAAACAGAGAAACAGAATTTTGTGTGAAAAAATGTTGCATTTCACTGTGCTTTCAATGAAAATTGACAGCACTTTGAAGGTGTTTTTAATGGTACTTTTAAATGTTAGACAACAAAGCACTTTGTAAAAAAAAAAAACTCTTTCTCCTTTAGCATTTTGCTGCCCATAATAGTTGCAAGCCCAGGGAGAATTCAAAAGCATGTCCTATAAAGTATTTTATTGAAAAGATGAACCCTATAATACTCCCCTGCATATGTAGACAGAATATAACTGTATAAAATATTTATGACCCTATTTCCATAAAATATTGGTGACATCTTTTTCAGGATAGTAAAAAAAAAGTTTTTTGAGAATTCTTTAGCTGGTATGGAGGCTAGAATCTAAATTGAAAACCTTTCAGTGAAAAGCCTAGCCTATAATTTTTTAGATGCTAAACTGATAACTTTATTCCAGGCAAGGGTTTCAAGATTGAACTGATTGCTTTACTAAGTTGTAGCTATCCTTGTTTCTGAGTATGTTGGCTCCTAAATATATCTTTGATCAACCACCTTTTCTTAGGTTAACTAAGGTACAACCTACCTTAGTGAAGTCAAAGAATTATATATATTATCCAACACACACACACACACACACACACACACACACACACACACATTTCTTTTTCCCTTGAACGATCAGTGAAAGTGATTGCTTGGGCTACATTGTCTAGATTAATATTTCAGTACAAAGGGAATGGACACATGTCTTCTTGCCTACAATACAACCAGAAGTCTTTCATATATATTTACCCCCAAGAATTGTTTAAAGAGGTATCACAGGAAAAAGTGCATGAACTTATTAAACTGTCTTTTAAAGCAGCTTCTTGACTTCCTGAAAATGCATTGTCTTATTTCCTTTTGGCCTACATTGATTTCTTTCTAGGCCTGGCATATGATAATTTGTATGACTGCCTTACTGAGTATTTAACACAGCTGTGATGGACATTGGCCAAGAATGTCTTTTTGTCAGTATCCATATGTCATCACTGTCATTATCAAATAGCATTTAGATGTCAGAGTTCGTTGCTGTGAGATGGGAAAACAGCAATCTGGTATAAAATGGAACTGTTGGAACAAGGTTTAGTTTGTAACATCAAATTATTTATGGTAAGTGTAAATTTGGAACTAATATCTGATGAGTCTAAACTTTGACACATTTTTTAAAAATCATTTCTTCCAAGAATTCTATTAGTACTTCTTGCTGTTGTTTCAGGCTTTGCTTATATGTGATGTGGAGTTATTGTTGTCTCTTGTGTTTGTGTCTTGAACATTGCTAGCTCCATCAAACTTATTATCAGTGTATTCTTGGGTGTACTCATTTTTCCGCCATTTTCTGTTATTCCCAACTCCTCATGACCCCATTTGAGAGTTTCTTAGAAAGGATACTGGAGTGGTTTGCTATGTCCTTCCCCAGCTCATTTTACAGATGAGAAAACAGAGACCAGCAGGATTAAATGACTTACCCATGGTCACACAGCTAGTGAGTGCCTGAGGTCAGATTTTAATTCGGGTTCTCCTAAGTAATGACTGTAAATGACTATGGTGCAGGGGAAAGGGCCAGCACCATATCCTTGCACCACCTAGCAGCCCTTTTCAATCATTACATTCTGAATGGGGACAGTGTCAGGGCCAGGTTCTGTGTACTTCAGGAGGGAATAGTAAAGACTTCTGTGGTGCTGGTTTATATTACCAAATGTCTGGTTTGTGGTAACTGTGTCCTACAACTTCAACATTCATCTCTAGCCCGTACACTGAGCAAGGTGTTGTATGTAGTATGCTGGTCTCTCTGCCAGGCAGACTTCTGTCCTCAGGGCAACCTTCTGATGCTGATTTGCCATCCACGTGACACAGCTGTAGATTTGAAGTATCATCCCTATACCTTGGTCCCTGCTACCAGCACAGAGTTGCAGACTGGAGGCTTCCCTGGCTCCCCTATTTCATGAGCTTTCCTATCAAGCCAGGCTTTTCTTTTTGGATCCCTCTCCTAGTGCCTAAAGGCTTTTGGTGATTTCTTTCTGTTGGCTTTGACTGGTCAAATGCATTAACTGTAGTTTCTCCTTCAATTTATCAGTCTTTTCTCCATCAGAAGCTTTTTTTGAATCCTTGCTGAAGTAATTGTGAGAAAGCTAGGCTCTTTTGCTTCCTTGAGGATGTCTGTATTTTTTTTTCTAAATTCAATCAGTCAATCAACAAATGAACAAAGATTTATTAAGCATATGTAATAGGCTTTTTGCTATTCACCTGGGATATAAAGACATAAAATCAACTGTTTCTTCCTGTCAAGGACTTTATATTTTAACAGAGAAGAAAACGCATTAATAAATGTATATGTACATATATATGTGATATATAATATAAATATGTAGTCATAGATACACACATACATACATATGTACATTCACAATAAATACAAAGTAGTTTTGGGAAACAGTGCAGTAGCAGCCTTGGGGTATAAGAATATTCACTCTTGGTGTTAGAATAGTTTTTTTTCTTTATTAATTTGTTTACTTTTAGTTTATAAGATTCAGTTCCACAATCCTTTGAGTTTCAAATTTTCTCCCACCCTCCTCCCCCCATGGTGGCATGCAATCAAGTATAGGATCTGCAAATACTTTCACATTAGATGTTAGTCGGGTTATAAAGAAGGATTGTAACCAATGGAATGAACAGTGGGAAAGAGGAAACAAAGCCAAACAAGAAAAAGAAAGAGAGCAGGTAGTTTGCTTCAGTCTGCATTCAAACTCTGTTCTTTCTAGTTCTTTCTCTGAATGTAGACTTCCATCATGAGTCTTTTGGAGTTGTTTTATAACCTTGCATTGCTGAGAAGAGTCCAGTCTATCAAACCTGGTCATCACATGTATGTTGTGTCAGTAATTGTGTACGAATTTCTACTCGTTCTACTCTTCTAACTCAGCATCAGTTTGTATAAGTCTCTCCAGGTAAATATGAATAAAGTCCATCTGCTCCTCAGTTCTTATAGCACAATAGTATTCTATTACATTCATTTACTAAACTTATTTAGCTATTCCCCAATTGATGGGCATCCCCTTAATTTCCAATTTTTTGCCACCACAAAAGAACTGCAATAAATATTTTTGTACATATGGGTCTTCCTCCCACTTCTGTGATCTCTTTGGGATACAACCCTAAAAGTGGTATTACTGGTTCAGAGGGTATGCAATTATTTGTAGCCCTTTGGGCAGAGTTACAGATTGCTCTCTGGAAAGGCTGAATCAGTTCACAGCTCTACCAACAGTGCATTAGTGTTAGAATAGTTTTCTGTCATATTGGAACTATATGACATGATCAACTTTTGAAATTTTTCTTCTGCCTTTTAGCATAAGAACCATCTTCAAGCATTCTTAACCTACATTCTGTAGACTTATATTTAAGTTTTGATAACTCGATTTGAATATATTTCCTTTGTAATCCCTTGCCTTTTATTTGTAAACATTTTAAAACATTCTAAGAAAGGGTCTAGAGGCTTCACTAGACTGCCAGTTAGGTGTATCACACACACACACACACACACACACACACACACACACACACACACACACACACACACTGAGAATCTCTGACCTAAAAGGTGTGATTAGCATGTCAGTCTCTTCAAAGAGGACCATAATGATTCAGATGGATCAATCCCTTCAATAATTTGTGCTTTAGCTGTATTCCTACAAATATAGAAGGAGTTAGATTGGATAGCCTACGGAATATATAGGGAATAAGGTTATGGAAGCCATCCATGAAGCATGCATGCAGATGAACTGGGCTTCCTCTGTTGTATCTGCCAATATAAGTGCTCAGCAGCAAATGTCTTCCATAGGATTAGTTCTGTGTCCATTCATGGGCACTCACCATGAGTTTTAATCCAATCCAACATCTTTCATATGAAGCTTGAGTTATACAGAATTATATGGAAGGATTTTGTAATAATGGTACCCTCCAAATAATTAGGGGATATATGGAAGTATAAGAAATTAGTGACAGTGACTTTCAGTTTCATCTGTGCTTCCCCATATAACTCTATGCCTTTGTGTAGATACGACCTTGCTGAAGTGTTTTTGGGCTTTGATATGATATGAAGAGTGATGCTTGTCAAGCGAAAGACAGCTTTAGATGGATCATCGACACTCTTAGAAATCTTTTAAATCACTTTGGAAGACTGCTCTAATAAATTACTAAATTATGGATTTAGTAAATTACAATTCCAGTGCACAAAATGATGCACTAGAAATCTGGGTGGGGGGAAAGTAGGCATTTCTCCCAGTGTGCCTATCACATTTGGAGAATAGTTTATCATGCATATGATGCCGTTCAATAATTTCTATTAATTTTTAAGTGAGTACTGTGAAATTGCCACTTTCATGCTACTATGAAAATCATGATTCATTACTGGTTTTCACTTTCTAATCTGGAATAAGAGCCAAACTTGGCAAGAGGCACTGGCTCCCTAGTAGCAGTTATTTTTTGGTTACACCCAGATTCTTTGATGGACCATCCCCCAAGTGGATAGTTTGGTAGGAATGGAGAGCTGACTTTAGAACTGCTTCATAATGGCACTCATTAAATTAATTTAGAATATGTAAACTGATTTATTCTAAGGTTTAAAGCAATTTCCCTTAAGATGTCCTAGAACTATTAGATTAGCACTTGTGTGAGCAAAAGTTTGACTCAATTTTGAGAGGCATGTATTTTAATGATGGCATCTTACAGTTTTGGCTCCATGGGATCATTTTTCTCTGTAAACTTCCCTGCTGAGTCAAAAATCTATTCAGTAGCTAACAAGTATATTAAGATGATTCTAACTAAAAGGAAAAGCAAATTATTAAGAGGTAAATCCTAAATGTGGATCTCTAATTTGAGCTTCTCCTATCTTCAGTATTTTTGTCTACAGGGTATCCACTCTTTGGTAATTTAGCCATCATGAAGAACTTTACATGTTCAAATTGACTTACTTCTTCTCCCTTTAGTTTCCCAGTGTTCAATGGAATGCAATGCAAAATCCTTCTGATCATTATCAAATCTAAATCCTTACCTTTACAGCCTTAAACAGTTGGATGGCGGAATGATAGATCATTGCACTTGAGTTCATAAAG
>JAQQSW010012694.1:0-12476 GCA_028646575.1 Pseudocheirus occidentalis
AGATTCTTTTTCCATCTGGCAAATTCGACTTTTTAAGGCATTCTTCTCTTCATTGGCTTTCTGGGCCTCTTTTGCCATTTGAGTTAATCTAGTTTTTAAAGTGTTATTTTCTTCAGTCAGGTTTTTGACTCTCTTTTCATGATTTTCTTGCATCATTCTTGTTTCTCTTCCCAATTTTTCCTCCATTTCTCTTACTTGTTTTTCAAAGTGCTTTTTCAGTTTATCTAGGCATTCTTCAAGTGTCTTGGACGCATTTAGTGTAGGAATTCTGACTGTGTTGTCTTCCTCTCATTCCATGCTTTGATCCTTTGTGTCCACAAAAAAGAATTCTAGAGTTTTATTGCTGTTCTCATTTTGCTTCTTTTTCCTCATGTTGGCCAGTCAATTAATTGGTTGCTTTTTTTAGCTTTGTGGAACTCTTCTTCCAGGGGTGCAAGCTCTGTTCCAAATTGCTGGAGTTTTCCCACTTGCCAGAGCTATTGGGGGGGGGCAGCTTTGGCTTGCTGAGAGCACACCCTAGGACCACCACCCAAGCCCACAATCCAGATCCAGGTCTCTCAACGCAAGAGCACTTGGCCCTGATCAATGGACTCAGGTCCCCTGCGGGGTCTGCAGGCCAGGGGCTCTGAAGCAGCCCAGTGGGGGCAACCACCAGTTACAGCATTTCCTGCCCTTCCCCCACCGCTTCCTTGTCCTGGGGGTAGATTGGCTGAACTGCTTTTCCTCCCCCAATTCACTTTCACTGACCTTTCTTATTCCTTGTTTTTCATGCCTTGATAGCTGTGAAGATTCCTCCAGGTGCTATAGATCTGCTTCCCCGGGTAGACTCACTCTGTGGCTTGGGAGTCTTGGCTCCTCGGACCTGGCCTCGGTTTCAGGCTGGGCAGGCCTTGGCTCCAGGCCTGCCCTGATGAGCTCCTCCTGCGGAGCCTCCTTCAGCGAGACACATGTTCTCTGTATTTTTGTGAGTTTGAGAGCCCTAGAACCTGCTCAGGGTCATATTTTATGGGTCTTTAGGGTGGCTGCATGGGAGCTGCAGAGCCCTGCTGCCTCTACACCACCATCTTGGCTCCGCCCCCTTGCTTTCAAAAAACCTATTTCTTAAGGGCAGAGAGTGTCCTATTTTTTTTTTTTTGCTTTTCCATCCCTAGTCCATTACAAATGCCTCGTACAAAATGTTTGTTTATTTGTTGAGCTGCTTTGACCTGCAACCTGAGATAGATGAGGGTTATATATGTAGATTTAGGAATAATCTGTGTAGAGGTGATGATTGAACCCCTGGGAGTTGACCAGATCACTAAGAAAAAGGATATAGAGAAAAAAGTGCCCCAGGTGAGTCTTGAGATGCCCTCCTGAATGGGGGCTGGGACAGTGTGGCAGACCTTTGGTAAAATGGGTCTGCAGAGGGAAGTTTTTAGTTGGAATGTTTCTTTCCCTCCACCATTGCTTCTCTTCTACCCTATCCATCTTTTCTTTTACACTAGACCCCTCAGACTCTGATATTCAGGATTTTGTTGTTGCTTTTCGGTTATGTTAGTCAAGGTTAGGGGTGCTTGTTGCAGTTGGAAAGGTTGTAAGAGTTGGCTTTAGAAGCCTCAAGCTGAGGAAATGATTATAAGAATAAATGCTATTGGTATGAACCTTAACAGTTTGCAAAATGATTTTATAGCTGTTGTCTGTTTCCACAACAACTCCATGATGAAAGGAGGAAAGGCATTATCATCAGAATGTTATAGGAAAGGAAAATAGGGCTCAGTGAAACTTTCCCAGAGTCCCAAAGCAAGTATGTGGTAGAGTTTCAACTCAAGTAAAGCAAGGTTCCAAACTTAATACCATTCCCTCTACAAAAAAAAAAAATTTAAATAATAAAAAAGACATGTTCTCTTACAAGAAGTATAAGAGAGAAAGAAAGGAAGAAAAAGAGAGGGAGACAGAAAGAGAAACAGACAGAGACAGAGACAGAGACAGAGAGGCACAGAGAGAAAGAGACAGAGACAGAGAAACAGAGTCGGAGAGCGACAGAGACAGAGAGAAGCACTGAGAGAGACACAGAGAGACAGAGACAGGAAGATGGATGGGGCTGGGGGAAGAGGAGAGAAGTGAAAAGAAAAAGGAGAGGCCAAACTGTCAAGAAAAGAAAAATAAAATGTAAAAAAAGGATAATCTCTCCACTTATCCCTGCATTTTGTTATACTGCCAACCGTCCTGACCATTTACTGCTTCCCTTAAAGTGATAACCCTTGAAATAATACATCCCTCCCTGCCTGCCTTCCCCACCCTCATTTAATTTTATTCATCTTTATCTAGTCATCAAGAAAGGGATTAGCATGGGCAAAGTCCTTGTAAGTTTTACCTAATTTCTCTTTGATGTACTTAGTACCTTTCCCCCTGCCTAAGCCAACCACAAATATTCTCCCTTGGCATTCTCTCCATCTTGTATTGCTGTTACCTTAGTGTATCAATATAGATGTCAAAAACTGGTGTAATGGCCAACTTTTAAATATTTTCATTTGTCCCCAAGCTGCCTGGAATCGGCAAAAGTCTGGCATAATTTAAAAGTAAATAAATACAAGCAGCACTTAACAGAAGGCTCCAAACATAAACAAATCTGTGCACGTTTTGTTTATTTATGGGATTCATGCAAAGTGTCACACTCATTTCAAAAAATACTTTATACTGGAGTGATTGATTAAATGCAAGAATTAAGAAACTTTTATTCTGGATAATATTACTTTCAAACGAAGAATGTAATGAGGGAAAGTCGGGGTCTTTCTGAGAGGTCTTTTGCTTGGTCATCTCCAGTTACCTGGGGGGGGGGGGGAAGTCTTTGTAACTCTCTTTTAGACATTCGTATTCCCAATGTTTGGCACTGTGCCTTCTACACAGTAAGTACTAAATTGTTGCTGTTCATCCTTCATTCTCAAAGAGGACCAACGACATCAGGAGAGTGAAGTCTTGACTTGAAAGTAAATTGGATTTAAGTGAGACAGAGCTGTGCAAAGTCATCAGCTTCTCGTTCTCAATGTTTACTGGCTGACTGGATGCCTCCTATCATTGATTTAAAAAAAATCCTTGTCTGTATTGAAAAGAAAAGCCCACACTGCCAAACATGAGAGAAGGGAGAGGATATCTGTTACAAATGTAAATTCATTTTCTCCCTGTTTTTGTGTTTTCTGGTTTTGTTTTGTTGTTTTTTTTTTGATGGGGGAGGTCAGTGCAGTTGGGGTTAAGTGAGTTGCCCAAGGTCATGCAGCTAGTAAGTGTTAAATGCCTGAGACTGGATTTCACCTCAGGTCCCCCTGGCTCCAGGGCCCATGCTCTACTCACTACACCACCTATCCACTCCTTTCTCCTTGTTTTGAACAATTGACCCTCTCATCTGTAGGCTCAGGGCTGCCCATGCCTTTAGAACTGCTCCTGCCCTAACAAAAAGTGTATAAGATGCTCCTGGCTATGCCAGAATCATGTTACAGGTTCAAGGTCACTTCCTCTGGGTTTCTAGTCCTTCCTATAGATTTCCTTTGTTTGTTTGTCTACCTAAAACTTACTGTTTCTTTTTCCTCCTTATCTGCAGTGATTATTTGATTCTTCAATTTCCTTTCTACTTTGTCTTTTTACTCTTATATAGTTTCTTGTTTTCTCATTGAATCATTGAATTCTTCTTGCTCAATCACATTTTTTCAGGATCTTTGCTAATTCTTAAGGTTTTCTCCTTTCTTGTCTTTTGTCTGTTTTCTTTATAAATGTTTCAATGTCATTCCAGATTTCTCATTATAGAATTCTTCCATCTGGTATTGAAATCCTTGTGACTGATCAACGCATACCTCTACTTGTACTTCTACTTCTTTTGTTGTTGTTGTTGTTGTTCTTTTTGGAGGGGGGAAGGCAGAGCAAATGGGTTTAAGTGACTTGCCCAAGGTCACACAGCTAGTAAGTGTTCAGTGTCTGAGGTCGGATTTGAACTCAGATCCTCCGGACTCCAAGACTGATGTTCTATTCACTTCACCACCTAGCTGCCCTACTTGTTTCTCTTGTGGGTTGTTTTCATCTTTTGTTTTTCTCTTGGGTCTATTTTTACCTACAGAATTATTTCATTGTATTAGGAGTTTTCTTCTGTTTGGTCATGTTTTTAGCTGCAATTTCTGGACTGATACTTCGTGTCAGGGCCAGGTTGTTTCTCCTCTGCATTCTTTGATAGAACAACTGGACCCGCATCCATACTTCTCTATTGCAAATGCTTTCTTCTGAAGCTCTAGCCTGAGTTAGGTGCTCAGAATTGGAGTTTAGACCAAGCCTTGCCCTCTGGCTCAATCTTTGATTTCTGCTTCCTTCATTTAGTGCCCTGACCTACTCTGGCTATGGTGTAACTCTGTCTCTTTGCACAGTCATCTGCCTGTAACCTTGATTTCAAGCTTTATTCCTTAGATGGCCCTGCCCCAGAGATTAGAGATTGGTCTGGCTTCAGGGCCCTTCACCTAGATAGCCCTAATATACACTGGCCTGTCTTCTCCATCCCCTTGTGTATGCGTCTTCCGGGAGGTGGCTTCACCCTCTGATGTGACCCTACATATCCCAACATAGAACTGTAGTGGCTCTAGGCCCTATCTCTTGACTGATAGCCTTGTCTCATTCCTATCTCCTCAGAACCTGGTCTTGACCAGAGAGTTGTTTCGACTTCAGATTCTGTAATCGTCCTCATGATCTGAGCATCTTTATGGTTTTGGATGTTTTCTGGCAGACCTGAATAGAAGAGCTCCTTGGTGTTTTATTTTGATTTTTTTAATCAAATCTTTGTTTTACAGTGCTTGGCACATGGCAAGTACTTAAATGCATTTACATTCACTCATTCATTAATTAGTTTGTCTGCAATTCTCTTTTTTGTCTTGGTTCTTTTACAAGGGAGCTAGCTGGGCTTGAATTAGAACTTACGTGGCAGCTTCCTTGTGGCCATGTTGGTTTTAATCACCCGCTGCTTAGTCTTGACCTCTACTACCAGTGTTCCTCTTTCTCCTACTGTCTTCATATACCTTTGATGACATACTTCTAGACTATTCTCTTGCCTTATCTTTCTTTTTTGGTATTTTAAATCCTGTGTGTTAAACTGACTACAGACCACTATTTCCTAGGTCATCTGGTGTCTTCTATGATGACAACTATTATCCGATCACTGGCATATAACCCTTGTTATGGATCTCCTAATCTTCTGGCTTGAATTTTACACTACACACCATATTTAGTTACAATCTCAGCATAGATACGGCCTCCTTTTTTCAAGTGGTTAGTAGTACAGGAAGCAGGTAAGATGAACAAACTGATACCTGCAATATAACACGAAATGTGATAACTATGTTAGAGGGATGTGAAACGAAGGAAGAGGCAGGGAGCATTAAAGTATGAAACTGTATGTAATTAAATATACCAGGAAGGCTTGAGGAAGGGAATCCTAGTGAAAAAAGAAGAGGAACTGATATTTGTGAAGAAAGGGCATTGTTTTTGAGGATATTCTGTTTATTTCTTTTCTTTCTCTTATTATAATTTTTTTTGGCACTTTGATGGTGGCAAGCAAGGGTGAGATCAAGACACAGAAAGAGATAGAGCAGAGGGTTGTACCGCATTTTACAATGGAGTTAAACAAAAGTGTTGCAGAGAATAGTCCATCAAATAACAATATAAGAGAGGGAGCTTATTAATAGCAATTCATTTTGATTATGGAACAAGCCACATATTGCAATTAATATATTGCTACTAAGGACCTACCATACGCAATTGTGTGTTTGGCCAAACATAAATAACATACAGATCCTGCCCTCAAAAGAGTCTATAATCTAATCAGGGAGCTCTTCAGTAGTTTCAGCTATGTCCAACTTTTCATGACCCCGCTTGGGGTTTTCTTGGCTAGTAAATGTTTGAGACAGGATTTGAACTCAAATCTTCTTCACTCCAGACCCTAAGCTCTCCCACTGATCTGCCTAAGTGCCCCAAATGAGGAGGAAAGAAGCTAACTATGGGTGGGGGGAGCCAAGATGGTGGAGTAAAAGCAGGGACTTTCTTGAGCTCTCCCCAAAACCTCTCCAGATACCTGTTAAAAATGACTCTAAACAAATTCTAGAGCAGCAGAACCCACAATGTGACAGAGTGAAACAAATTTCTGGCCTAAGACAACGTGCAAGGTTTATAGGAAAGGTCTGTTGCACTGGGCTGGGAGAGGAGCACAGTCCAATGTGGGCTGTGCTGGCACAGGCCGGGTCCCAGCAACACCCAGAATAGGTCTCAGGGAACTGAATCACTGGCAGCTGTTGCAGTTTGTAGACTTCTCAACCCTCAAATGTCAAAATCATCTTGGAAGGTGAGTAGAAAAGGCCTGTGAGATCTGGGTGAGAGAGGAGCATTATCTAGACCCAGACCAAGATCCAGACCCAGGGTGGTGGTGGTGGCTGCTTGCAGAGCTCTAAACCTGCAGATAGGAGGGAAATCTAGCAACTAATCATAAGGGGATTGCAGGGATCTCTTTGCTGGTTCTGAGGCAGGATTATCTTGCTTATCCTTTGCTTGGATCAGGGTCGCAAGTCCTGGGTGGTAATCATGGGACAAGGAAGAATGCTAGTGTGAGACAGCCTGTGTCTCCAGTAGAGATGGAAACCTTCTCACAGTTTGAAGGCAGAAAAGAGTGCTTGTGGTTACTCAAAGATCAGAGCACATGCCCGGAGAGGAGGCAACACCTCTCTTTGATCTTACCACCTTAGAAGAATTGAAAGTTTACAGGTGCCTAGAAACAATTGCACAATACCCCTGAAGTCTAGTACAGTGAGCCCTCCACTCTGAAAACAGAGTTCTGCCTTAACAAAGAGTTCAAAAGTCAAGTAATTGGCTGGGAAAATGAACAAACAGTGGGAGGGGGTAATCAGACTATAGAATCTTACTTTGGTGACAGGGAACACCAAAATATAGAACCAGAAGAAGAAAACAATCAAAGCTCCTATATTCAAAGCCTCCAAGTAAAATACAAATTGGTCTCAGGCCATAGAGGAGCTCACCAAGAAGATTAAAAATTGAGTAAGAGAAGTCGAGGAAATAGTGTATAAAGAAATGAGAGCAAAGCAAGAAAATCATGAAAAACAAACAGCTTGCTAAAGAAGACAGAAAAATGCTGAAGAAAATAATGCCTTAAATATAGACTAACTCAAATGGCAAAAGAGATCCAAAAATTAATGAGAAGAGGAATGCCTTCAAAAGTAGAATTGCTCAAATGGAAAAGGTTGTCTAAAAGCTCACTGAAGAAAATAATTCCTTCAAAATTAGAATGAAATAAATGGAAGTTAATGACTTCATGAGAAATCAAGAAATTATAAAACAAAACAGTGAAAAAATAGAACACAATGTGAAATATCTCATTAAAAAAAACACTGACTTAAAAAATAGATCCAGGAGAGATGATTTTAAAAATATATTGAACTACCTGAAAGCCATGACCAAAAAAAGAACCCTAGAAATCATCTTTTCAAGAAATGTCAAGAAAATTCAAGGAAAACTTCCCTGATATTCTAGAACAAGAGGATAAAATAGAAATCAAAAGAATCTACTGATCACCTCCTGAAAGACATCCCAAAATGAAAACTCCTAGGAATTTGTAGCCAAATTCCAGAGTTCCCAGGTCAAAGAGAAAACATTGCAAGCAGCCAGAAAGAAACAACTGATTATACATAATTAGTATAGCACACTATTTTGAAGCTTCTACATTAAGGGATTGCAGGGACTGGAATATAATATCCTAGAGGTCAAAGAAGCTAGGACTGAAACCAAGAATCACTTACGTACCAAAACTGAGTATAATACTTCAAGGGAAAAATGCATATTCAATGAAATAAAGGACTTTCAAGCATTCTTGATGAAAAGACCAGAGCTGAATAGAAAGTTTGACATTCATATATAAGATTCAAGAGAAGTATGAAAAGATAAACAGGAAAAGAAATCATAAGGGACTTATTAAATTTGAACATTTTACATTCTGATATGGAAAGATAATATTTGTAACTCGTGAGACCTTTCCAAGTATCAGGGTAGTTGGAGTGATAAAAGAGGCAAGAAAAAATTGTTTTTTTTTATAGTGAGGGGAAGAGGGGGAGGTGAGAGAGAATTAATGAACCTTACTCCCATCAGATTTGGCTGAAGGAGGGAATAACATACTCAAATGGATATGGGAATCTTTCTTGAACTACAGGAAAGTAGTTTGGAAGGGGATAAGAGAGGGGGAATATCAGAAAATGGGGCAAATGGAGGGATAATCAGAAGCAAACACTTTTGAGGTGGGTCAGGGTCAAAGAAAAGAATAGAATAAACGGGAAGCAGGATAGGATGGAGGGAAATATAGGTAGTATTTCACAACATGACTTTTACTGAAGTGTTTTGCATGTCTACACATGTATAATCTACATCAAATTGCTTGCATTGTCAATGACAGCAGATAGGGAGGGAGAAAGGGAGAGAATATGGAACTCGAAGTTTTAAAAATGAATGTTAAGAATATTTTTACATGAAAATGGGAAATAAGTCCTACAGGCTATGGGGTATAGACATCTATCTTGCTCCACAGGAGAATAGAAGGGAAGGGGATAATAAAAGGGGTGGGGTGAAGTGATAGAAGGGAAGGCAGGTTGGGGGAAGGGATAATCAGAATGCATACTTTCTTGTGGTGAAGGAAGGGGAGAGATTGGAAGATAATTTGGAACTCAAAATCTTGTGGAAGTGAGTGTTGAAAACTAAAAATACATTAATAATACATTTTAAAACATTTAATTTTAATTAAAAAAGAAGCTAACTATAAAAATATTTGTGATATGAGTGATAATTCCAGAGGAGATGTTAAAGCCAAAAGGTTATGAGAAATTTGAGGAAGGAGAGATCATTTTAACTTCAGGGAGATTAGGGTAGGATTGAAAGGAAAGCTCATAGAGCTGGTACTCTTTGAGCTGGATCTTGGAGGGAAAAAGAGACCGTAGTGTCTCATTCATTGAGATAATATAAATCCGGGATAGTTGGGTGCTAATTAGGGATAGTATGATTCTTGCAGACAGGAATTTCTTTACCCTGAATGAGTTTTAGTAGATTTCTCTTCTGGTTGCCATGAGGGTGCAGAACTGAATTGGTTCTCTTTGTGAATCATTTCTTTGGGTCAAGGAGAATCAACTAAAATTAAAAGAAGATACATTTTATCACTTTTAGCATAAGTACAAAGTAATTTTGAGCTGAGGCAAGGAAAGGAGAACCTCAAACCACCCACACACCTCTTCTCATAAGTGCTGACCAGTCATTATGTGGGCCTCCCTATTTTATCTTTTCCCCTTGCTCTCTGTATGATATTCCTCTTGATTTCCCTACAAATCCATTTCCTACCATGTATAATATTGAGTTACTCATTAAGACATATTTACCTCTGACATACTAAATCACTTTTCATATCTACTCCTGATTTTTCCTGTTATACCCACTGTTTCCAAAGTATTAATATACTGAGACAATGTTAGAGTTTTTTTTTAATGAAAAACTTGCCTCCACCTTTCTTCCCATCTTTTTTGGGTCTTAGGCACACAAGAAAAATAATTTCTTAGTCTTACACTACAATCTCAAAGTTTTCTCTTGCTTAGTCAGTTTTCATGTTCCATATCTTGCTTATTTCCAGGATCTTTTAAAGGAATAATTAAACTTCTTTCCTTCTACTGGAACTTCAGTTATTTTCTTTCATGTTCTTAGCATCACCATTCTAGGATATTATATTTCTGGGTGCCAATCAATGCCCTTCGAGTTTTCAAAACACCATACTGCAAGTTTTTATTTGATTTCTTGTAATCGTGCCATTCTGGTTATTTCACCTTAGAAATTAAAGATAGTTTTCTTTCTATTATGCCTAAAAAAATTTGTTCTATTATATAATTTCAAAATTTGACTATATTTTTTTAATTATTTAAACTTAGGGTTTTTCTTGCTTTATTTTGGAGGACCCTGACATCCTCTCTGTCTCTGTCTCTCTGCCTCTGTCTCTGTCTCTCTGTCTCTCTTTCTCTCTGTCTCTCTGTCTCTGTCTCTGTCTCTGTCTCTGTCTCTCTCTCTCTCCCACTCCTCCCAATCAATCTAATAAACATTCATTAAACATCTACTATATGCCAGGCACTGTGCTAAGCACTGGAGATGCAATTAATTAATATAAAGAAAGCCAGTCACTGCCCTCGAGGATCTTACAATCTAATCATTGGTCGATGCTATCTGACTCTTAATGACCCCATTCTGGATTTTCTTGGCAGAGATACTGGGAGTGCTTTACTATTTTCTTCTCTAGCTCATTTTACAGATAAAGAAATTGAGGCAAACAGGGACTTGTCCAGGGTCACATAGTAGTAATTGTTTGAGCTCGTATTTGAACTCAGGAAGATGAGTCTTCCTGGTCCAGGGCTGGCACTCTATTTACTGTGCCACTTAGCTGCCCTCACAGTGTAATAGGGGAACACAAAAGAACAAGAGAATGGAGTAAAGTTGGAATGGGGAAACCAGACGGTACGAAGCACAGGATTATTGAAACCAGAAAGAATGCTGAGTAGAATTAGCCCCAAAGTCCAGTTTCTGACCTCTATAAAGGAATGCTTTGAGGGGAGTTTGGTACTCCATCCTACAATCAGAAGGGAGAGGAGACTAAGGGAGGCGATGTCAGCCAAGGTTTGAGTAAGCATATCTATGTGTCTTTTCATATTATTTCCTCATTTGTGACTCTTAGAAATCTAAGCTTCCTATAAGATACAATTCAGTCATTACCTCCTGCAAGACACTTTTATGTATCAGGCCTATATTTGGCTCCTTATTTTCAAAGCAGGCTTCTTTTTGTGTAGTTCATTATATCTTAAATACTTGATAGAATTCAGTTATAATTCCACATCTTTTTTTTTCTCCTTTAGAAATTCATATACAGCTTGTTCAGTTTATTTATCTAAGATCAAGTTGTTTGAATCCTTTATTTTCTATTCAATAAATCTGAGTTTCTTTATTTGGCAAAAAATCAACCTATTTTATTTAAATTTTATTATGATGGCACATATTTTGGTATAATAGATTTTGATCATTGTATTTATTTTGCAATCACTCTGTGAATATTTTTTCATTTTTATTTTATTAATTATTTTTTTTCTTTTTCAGAAATGAATGATTTATGTTTTATGTGCATTTCTACATATCAAGAACTCACAAATCATTTCCTTACCCCATTCTGTATGAATAAAATCAATCTGATTAAAATGTGAGTCAAAAAAAGAGAGAAATTCCTAGGTCTACCACTCATTCTTTGAACTTTGCTAACATAACTAGAAGTTCTGAGTTCGTTTGAAGTAATTTTGTTCTTCTTGCTCTACCTCTATATCTCAATAACATCTTACTCTCTCCCACATGTGAGCAAAATTCTGAGATTCATTAATGCAGTACACAAATCAGCTTGAAAGATGTACGTGAGATATGTTCCAAGAAACACTGCAAAAAGGCAACTCAATTTAATGCAAGAAATGTTTATCAGTCAATAATCAAGAGAACTTTATCATGTGCTTTTTATGTCCCAGGTTATGTGGCAAATATTCTATATACAAAGAAAAAAATATCACCTTCCCTCAAGCATCTTGCATTCTTTTTTTTTAATTTATTTTTTATTTGTTTTCTTGTTTACATTATTCATTTTCAATACATTTTTGAATTACAAATTTTCTCCCCGTCTTGCCCCTGCCCCAACCCCAAAACAGCAATCCTACTGTAAAGCCCCTCCCCTGCTCTGCTCTCCTATTTTCTGGTAGGGTAGAAAGGGTCTCCCTATCCCAGCCCCTGTATATCTTAATTCCTAGTTGCAGGTATTACAGAACTTTAAATTCTAGATTCTTTCCTTGTCCCCACCCCCACTGGAAGGACACTCACTTCAATACAGGCTGTGAATGTGTGATTATACAGGACATCTTCATAGTGGACATATTGTGACAGTGATCATATGTCCCTCCTTCCTATCCCTCTGCCCCTTGTTCTGTTCTCTACCCTGTCCCTGTCCCTTTAGTGAAGTGTGAGCATCCAGAATCCCTCCCCCAGACACTGCCCTCCCCTCCGTCATTCCCCCTTTCATCCCCACACCCCCTACTCTCCTGTGTGTCATGATGCCCAGTTTAGAGCTTATGCCATTTCTTCCCTAAGCCAAATTCAATGAGAATAATTGAAAGTAAAACTGTAATAGTTATCTCTTGCCTCGTCCCTAAGGAATGATTAATCCCATTTTGTCTCTTCCTGTCTCCTCTCCTTCTAGTCCTCTCCCATCTCAGAATTTTGCCTTTTAAAGTCTTCCTTCATATTTAATTAATCCTATACGCTCTATCTACACATATACACACATGCTTAGATATGTATTCATACGCATATATAGACTCCTATATGGACCTATGTGTAAGTATACCTATATATACATTTGT
>JAQQSW010012696.1:0-12475 GCA_028646575.1 Pseudocheirus occidentalis
CTCCTGGATGACAAAACTTCCTCTGCCAATGACCAGTATATAGTGTTTAAGATGATTAATGTGAAAGCCGTCTATACAATGGAGTGGGAAAGGGGGGACCTAGAGGCAAAGACATTCAGTAGGTGGCACAGTGAAAAGAGCACTGGCCCTGGAGTCAGGAGGACCTGAGTTCAAATTTTACCTCAGACACTTAACAAGTGCTAGCAGTGTGACCTTGGACAAGTCACTTAACCCCAATTGCCTTCCCCTTCCCCCCCCCCCAAAGGCATTCAGTAAGGAAAGTTCTACAATAATACAGGTAGGGAGTAATAAGGCCCTGAACTAAGTAAAATAGAAATGGATATGAAAGATATTACTTTTAAAAATACAACCTTTACATAGAACCTACTATGTGTGAGGCTCTGTGCTTATTATTATACAAACATTTTCTCATTTAATCTTTACAATAACTCTGGTAGGTAGATGCCATTATGATCTGCATTTTACAGATGAGACTGTGGCAAACAAGTTAAGTGACTTGCCCGGGCCACACAACTACTCTCTGAACCTGGACTTTGAATTCATTTCTTTGTCACTCCAGGCCCAGCACTCTATCCACTGTACTGACTAATTGTCCCCAAAGCATAATTGACAGGATATTGTAACAGATTGGAAGGTAGGAATTGTTTCGTTTTTCTGTTTCTGTTTTCAGTGAATACCAGAGGGCCTGGCACAATGCAGATGTCTAGTAAATAAATGGCAATTGATTTATTGGATGTGGCAAACACAGGAGAAGTAGAAATCAAAGACTGCTCAGATTTCTACTTCTGAGTGATGGATTTAATGATGTTATCATTAATGTAAATACTGAAGTCACCAAAAAAAAAAGTATTGGAGTGGAGAGAGAGGTTTAGTTTTAGGGTTGGTTTGGATTCGAATTGATGGAGTGAAATTCAAGCAGAAATGTTCATTAGATGGAACGTGGACCTGGCATTGTAAAGAGAGTCTAGGGCTAGAGAGGTAGATATGTGAGCTATTTGCAGATAGGACTATTCTCAAATAAAATATACTGAGCATCAACTTGACATAATATGCTCATATCCTGGGCCAAGGCAAAAATCCCTGTGTGCATTAGAAAAAGATATCTAATCTCAAACACTGTTCCCTGTTTCAGAGCACAGAACAAATGCCAGGTCAGCTCACCACGTTTTCAGTGGAGAGGTTACCAATTTAATGAATGCATTAGAAGCTAGTTTAGACTAAAGCTTTTATTATAAAGGAATCCAGCCACCTCATTTTGTGGATAGGTTGAAATCCTAATATAACTACTAGTAGTATATAAATGTAAAATATGTAAGGTTTTAATATATATATGCATATATATAGTTTTATTATTAGGATATTTTTCTTCCCTTAGAGAATTATAGGAAGTAACACCTGTGTAATCAGAACGACGTTGAATGCTGTTGAAAAGTCTGTGCTTACAAAAAATTTAATTATTAAATATATGGAGAAAGCCAAAATGTTCAGTGATTTCTTTTATAACCTTTAAAAATTCCTCCCAATGTAGTCTATTTCTGTTTTTGAGATAGATTTCCCGTGTGTGTGTGTGTGTGTGTGTATGTGTGTGTGTGTGTGTGTGTGTGTGTGTGTGTGTGTTTTCTAAAAAGTAACTAGGATTGTCAGGAAAACTGGCTCTACAAGTCAGTAGATCGTGTGATTTCTGTCATCCTCAACATGTGCCCTCCCTCTCCTTCCAGTACGGACATTCAGTGTGTCTCTGCACATGTTGTTCAGTAAACAAACTTCAGAGAACCAGACCGGGCTGGTTCAGAGCAGCCGCTTCCTTCACCCAGAGCCCTTGGAAAGGGCTGCCTTTGCGCAGCCTTGACGTACTGGCTGAAGGGGACTGGAGAAGTTAGTATTTATGTTTTCATTAGTTCTTTTTATAGCAGTGAGCCAGCTGTAGCTGGTTAAGGTTAGCCTGGGCCCTCACTTAGTGTACAGGTCTCTTACGCAGAATAAAGAGCTTCTGATGGAAACAGAGTTTGTTACTCATGGTACCACTGGCTGTGTTTACGTGAAGTCACTTAGGGCTGTCATAGGAGATGATTTAGAATGGTTTGGTTTGTTTTTTTTTAATACAAGCACTCTGGCACCCCTAGATGCTGTTTAGATACACCCTTAACAACCCACAGACATATAGGCAGCTTTCCCCATTTGGATTTAGATGCCCAACCTTTCAAGTCTAATTATTGTATAGAAATGAGATCTTGAATTGGTTACTTGGGATCTTTTCCATTTGGCACTCTAAAAACAGGGTGGGGAAAGTTGTTTTTCTCCTAGCCACATCCAGGAAGCATCATTTTATGGGGGTCTAGAATAATTTATACAGCTTTTTCTGAGGGTTTGATTTTGCTTTAGCTTTGTTCTAAATCAAGAACTCTGATCTGAAGTAAAAATTAACCCTTTAAATGAGTCATGAAAGGTCAGTTAGTTGGAAATACAAAGAAAATCGTTTTTGTTGATGGAAGGGAAATTAACCACACCTTGAGTCAAAGATGTTTTTTAGCTGCTTGTGTTGCTTGTTTTTGAGTTAAAGGATATTGTATTAAGTAGCTCAGAATCTGTGGGACCCAGCTACAGAATGTGATTTGAAACTATAAAGTCTTTCTTTCCTTTCTATTAAATATTAGCATTTATATAACACTTTAAAGTTTGCAAAGCACTTTATATATCCTAACTATTTGGCCCTCACAAAAATCTGGTAAGGTAGGATGTAATTTGTCGTTGTTGTTGTTTAGGTTCTTTAGTCATGTCTGAGTCATTGTAACCCTGTTTGGAGTTTTCTTGGTAAAGATACTGGAGTGGTTTGTCATTTCTTTCTCTAGTCCGTTTTTCAAATAAGGAGACTGAGGCAAACAGGGTTAAGTGACTTGTCCAGGGTCACACAACTAGTAAGTGTCTGAGGCCAGATTTGAACTTAGGTTCTCCTGACCACAGCACTGGTTCTCTGTCTCTTCCACCACCTAGCTACCCAGGATATCATTATTCTCATATAATAGATGAGGCACAAAGAATTTACTTGCTCAGAGTCACACAGCTAAGTGTCTAAGCTAGAGTTTAAATATGGGTCTTCCTGATTCTGGCTCTAAACTCTTTGTCACTTAACTGCCTCTATTTTAAAAAAAATTTAATTTAGCTAACCCAACTGTTCTACTTGCTGATTCCTATTCACAGTATTCCTTTTCCTACCCTTTTGCTTTTGTACAAATACTACTTCCAGTACCATCTCAGGTACTCATAGATCTATGCTCTCACCAGTGTGGATATGCCTTCTAGTAATGCGGATTGCAGCCTCCAGAGGATTCCACTCCAATGTTTCCTCTCATCCATATCTTTCCAGTGTGTTAGAGGTACAACCAGCATGGGGAGTGTCTTTTTCTATTCTTGACATCACAAGAATATCATTATTAAAGCACAAAGACTTTCTCTCACCGTAACTCAAACAAGGAGAAAAAGTATAAAGGATGTCATCAGAGAAATGTGTGAGCAAAGAAAAACCCCATGAACTAATCATGTTGGAGAGACATTGGGGAATGTAGGGTGCCTGTTCTACTCAGAATCCAAGATGACCAAATATCCCACGCAATTATATTTTTTGTCGGCTTTAGATTCACAATATTCCTCCAGTTCCCATATTTGCCTTTCCAAGGAGAACCTGAGAGTCATTCTTCCAAAAAGCTGCAGCTTCTGTTTATCTTCTGGCTTCATTTATCAGTCAATTAGAGAGCTTTTAGTAAGTTTCTGACATTTAGTAATGTGTCGGGCACTATCCTAGGCACTGCAGATATATCAGCCCTTGCCCTCGAGGAGTTCACATTCTACTGAGGCACATAACATGTTCACAGGTAAGTATATACAGGATTTATAGAAAATAAATACAAAGTGATTTCAGATGTGGGAGTCGGTGGGGGGGGGGAAGAGAAAACTAACAACTGAGGGTGATGGGGGGACCAGGAGAGAGCTCCTGAGAAAAGTGGCTTCAAGCTGAGCATTCCAGGGTGCCAGGGGTTGTAAGCAGTGTAGTTGATGACATATTTTGATTCATGTTTGGTTTTTCTCTTTCACTTCAATAGAATGGAAGTCCCTTGAGATTAGGGACTGTTTCATTTTTGTCTTTGTATGCCCAGTGCCTAGCCTGGTGCCTGACAAATAGTGGGCACCTTCTAAATGCTTAGTAAATTGCGGTAAATGGAATTCTCCGTGATCTTTCGGAGATCACTGACTCAACAGTCGCATTCATAGCTCTTTCTGTACCTTGGTACAGTTCTCAGTTTCTCACATGCAAAATGAGAGGGTTGAGCAATTCAGTCTCTACAGTCTCTAACTGCCTATCATTTCCAAGTCTTTACTAATATCAGGCTTCCTATTTACATGTCACGATACTGATCCTTCCTTGAGAAAAAATTGCCTCTTTTCTTTCTGTTCCACTTGATATCTCATTAATCTGTCATTTTATTGGGTATTTATATACTGAGCTGCTAGTAAATGTAACCAACATCTCAAATATATGTTCTAAGTGAACAAAAACAATCAAAACTCAAACACCAGGCTCTTAGGATCACAAGGAAAAAACAGTGGGCACATATAAGAAAACATGTAAGAAATTGTCAATTTTAATGTAAAAAAATTAATGTTAACTTTCTTGCACATTCTAGTGCAATAAAATGACATTACCTGTCATTGATGGGTAACGTCATTTTTTTGTGTCTTATTGATTACCCATCAATGACAGGTCATCTGTCATTTCATTGAGCTTTATTGATTACCTATTAGTGACAGGTGATCTGCCATTTTATTGAACTAGGATGTATAAGAAAGTTTATATTAAAATTTTTTACATTAAAATTTCTTCTGTGTAATTCCTTACATAATATAATTTTTTTTTCCAACTTGCCTTTTCATTTGCCAATTGTTTTCTCTGTGGATTTTAGCTAAGAGCCTGGCATTTGGATTTTGATTATTTCTGTTCACTTAATACATAAACTTGAGGTGTTGGTTATATTTGTTAGCAGCTCAGTATATCTAAGAGACAAGGCACATGCATGAAAGCCAGTGTTTCAACATGTCAGAGTATGTCACTTTCTCATGAGAAAGATCCTGTTTCACCTGCAAATTAGCATGAATGCAGCATGAGTAATTATGTCCATCGCTCTCTATACTCATCATTTTCATTCCTGAGTGCTTAAGCATAGACTATAGATGTTATTTGTATGATAAATGCCAAAAGCTGGAACTTGATTGAAAATGCCGTTGTTTTTAAAAAAAAAAAATACTCAGTAGGGGAAAGGTGGATAGCATGAGGTTCAGTGAAACATATCTGCATGCCTCAGTAATAATTAGCATGCAGCTTCCTTCTCTGAGAACCTAGGATTCTGCCACCATTACCATGGAGAAGGGAAAGGAAGTCTGACTTTCTTGCTCTTGTTTTTCTCCCCTTGTTTTTCCTCATGTCCCCAGATTCCTCTTAACTAAAGCTGCCCACATAGTGGGAACAGCCACTAATAGGCCTTTCTATTAACAAAGGCAAAGAGAATGGTGCTTTCTCATTTTAATTTTATCTAATTACTGCTTTCAGTCATTCAACAGATATTTAGGAAGCACTGACTATGTGCCAGGTACAGTAAAGGAAAATATCGTAGTCTCCATTCCTGAAAAAAATGCATTTATGTGTGCTTTGCCTGAATAGTAAGTTACTGTGATGGTGGCTCAGTTGCAGAGAGTTCAATTTGTCCAGTTGTCTCAAGCTGCTGATGTTTTTTTATATTTCATGTCCTTATTAATGTGAGTGTATTTGGCGGAGCATACAAAAGCTTCCACTTTTTTGAGAATTAAAGTAAAAGTGAATGTGGGACAGTGCTGGGTTAATGAGGCACCCTTTAACAAATACTTTAGGGTAGATGGCAGCAAAGGAAAAAAGTTATCCGAAAAATTAGTAAGTCTTTGTTTTCTTGCGTTCCAAGTAGTCAATGTATATGAAATTGATTTTTAAAAAGATCTAATAACAACTTTTTTAAAGTAAAAACATTTTTGGAGGAGAATTCTTGATTTTTCTCCCAAGGGTTTACATTACTCTCAGAAGTGCCAAGAAGTAATGAGCAATTTCCTTTCATAATTGTAGTTTATTTTCAAGGAAGCCAATTAGTTATAACTTAGTTTTAAAATAGTATTTATCATACACACCTTTTAAGTCATCCTAGTGAGACCAGTATCCAGAATCTACGTGAAGACCATGCTATAGAATTGAAACTTGAACAACTTTATTGCTTTAGATGAGTTAAGTGATGATAACCATGAGCATTTACAGTATTATTTGAAAATTGGCCTTGCAAGATTTTAAGACATAGAACTGAATGTCCTGCCAGATCTGGATGCAGGAGTCGCAGATGTAAAAGAGACTTTTTTTTCCCCAAAAAAAATTTGAACCTGTTTTGGGTTATGTCTTTGGGATAGACTGGCCTTAAATGAATGGGGAGGGAAGGAAGTGAGAGGAGCAGAGGATTGAGAGTGAGGGCCCTGAATGGATAAGGCAACTCTTCCTTTTCTGTTCTGTCGAAAATTTGTGTAGCACTATGATTTTTTTTTTTTTTACTGTTGAATTCTGTGATCCATCTCTGACCCTAGGGACACACCAAAGGGTGCCACCATCACATCTTTTCTAACCAGATTGCTAGAGAAACTGCCTTCTTTGGAACTTGAGAGACCTGAGTTGCTCTTAGGAAAATGGGGCAGCAAGAGCACCATCTCCTGCCATTTGTACTGTTTCTGCAAAATATACCCAACCTATATATGAATTACTGTGGCCAGTTGAATTAGACAGCATGAATGTAGAAGGACTGGTTCTGTGTAGCTCAAGATGGAAGACTTCATGCTATAGAGGAAAAGAGGCTGGTCTCTAAAGTCAAAGGACATGGATTCAGATCTCTTCTCTGATGCTTGCTACCATAAGTGGCATGAGCTCGTTGGGCCTCAGTCTTCTCATCTGTAAAATGAGAGTGTTGAACTAGATGACCTCTGAGGTTCCTTCTACCTCTGGGTCTGTGACTCTATTATAAGGATATAGAAAGACAGATTTGGGCTCAATATAGAGCAGTGGTTCTCAAGCTTCCTAATGCTGTGACCCTTTAATACTCATATGTGGGCATATCTGCATGTGGGCAGACCAGCCTGGAGAAGGATAAAGGAGCGGTGTCTCAGTTCCTAAGACCATCAGAAATATATGTTTTCCAATGGCCTTAGGCAACCACTGTGACCCTGTGAAAGGGTCATTCAACCCCCAAAGGAGTCGCAACCCACAGGTTGAGAACCACTGATACAGAGCAACTGAGAGCTATTCAGGAAAGGAACAATGGAATACACTGACTAATGAAGTAATGAATCCACTGTCACTGGGAATATTCAGAGAAGATAGAAATCTATCTCAGGAACTTAGAGAAGGTATTCATACATTGAGGGAAGGTTGAGCCAAAAGATTCATTTATCTGTCAAGCATTTGTTACTAAGCACGTAAGGCACTGGACCAAACCTTGGGAATATAAAGACAAAGACAAAACAATTTTTGTGCTCAGGGATCTTACATTTGATGGGAGGGACAACTGGTATACAGATAAGGTAATATGAAATGAATGGGAGGTAGTCAAAGCAATTTTAGTGGTTGGGGGACAGATGGATACTGCAGGGATCAGTACAGGCTCAGCTGAGCCTGGAAGGAAGCTTAGAGATTCTGAGAGACAGAAGAGTGCACATCAATATGGCAGATAATCCCATGCAAAGGTTTGGAGATGGGAAAGGTGATGTCTTCTGTGAATAATAGGTCAGTTTGGCCAAAACGTACCGTTTAGGAAGGGAAAGAATATAGAAAATGCCCAGAAAGGTAGGCTGGGATCTGATTGTGAGGTCCATTCCCACCCCAGGATTCTATTTTGTTGGGGGCATATTCCATATGTGGCTACTGTCAACTCAGGTAGATTCTTTGTTTCCATCGTTTGCTACATACTCTCATTTTCAGAATTAAACAATCAATATGTCGCAGTCTAGTAAAAGTCAAACATGCTCTGACATCTTTCCATTTACAATCAAGAACATAAGATGAGAACACAGTGCTCCTGCAGAGGGGAACATTCTTAATCAATAGGAATGTTGGAAAGAACACTGAAGACATTACCTGAATGTTTGAATACCTCTTGTTGGGCACCCACACCGATTTGCTTTACATTAAAAAAGCTACTGCTGTGTTATTTTTAAAAGGATGCCAAATTAAACCTGAAACTTTACACAGAAAGCCCTGTGAAAGAATGTGATAAGCATAAACACTGGAAAGTGCAGTTATCTTTTCCAAGATCTGGTGACACTGGCCTCTTTGCTATGTCTCACATAAAACACTCCATCTCTGACTCCAGGCAGTTTCTCTGGCTATCTCCCATGCCCAGAATGTTCTTCCCTCTCATCTCCACCTCCTGGGTTCCCATACTTCCTTCTTTTGTTAGTAATTCATTTACCAATTGTGTCTGACTCTTTGTAACCCCATCGGGGTTTTCTTGCGCAGATATGAAAGTGTTTGCAATTCCCTTCTCCAGCTCATTTTACAGATGAGGAAATTGAGGCAAAACAGGATTAAGTGACTTGCCCAGGATCACACAGCTATTAAGTGTCTGAGATCAGATATGAACTTGGAAGATGAGAATTCCTGACTTGAGACCCTGCATTCTGTCCATTGTGCCACCCAGCTGCCCTCACCTAAAGTCCCACTTTCATCAAAAAACCTTTTTGCCTTTTCTCCTGGACTTCCATTAAAGCTGGTGCCTTCCCCTCTGAAACTTTTTTTTATAGCTTATCCCATCTATATCTTACAAATTTGCATATTTGCCTATAGTCATTTGTACATTGTCTTCCCCATTACGTTATGAGTGCCTTGGTGGCAAGGACTGCTTTTTCCCTTTTCTTTATACCCAGCACTTAGCACAGTGCTTAATATTAGGTGCTTAAAAAATGCTTATTGACTTGACTTAATTGAAATGCAAGTTTTCCTGGAAAATAAAGAACAAAAGCAATATAATAGAATCGAGTCATTCACCTTCTAGATCAGTGGTTCTCAAATTTCCTAATGCTGCGACCCTTTAATACTCATATGTGGGCGAATCTGCATGTGCGCAGACATGCCTAGAAACAGATAGAGGACGTTCCTAAGACCATCGGAAATATGTGTTTTCTGATGGTCTTAGGCAACCCTGTGAAAGGGTTGTTTGACCCCCAAAGGGGTAGCAACCCACAGGTTGAGAACTGCTGTTCTAGACGGACATAACTACATCAAATTATTCCTTTATTTTAGAGAGTAAGACATACATATGCCTCATTCTTTTAAGAACACATAAATAATATTTCCCTGTAGTTGTATGTGGCTGGAAAGTGAATAACTGAGTTCTCTAATTTTGTTATTGTGTTTTACTTTCTATGGAATCCTTCATGCTGGTGACTAATTTCCATTCCAGTAAGAGAAAGAAAATAGCTCTTGGGATTAAATACGTACATTTAATTTATACTAAAGAAGCTTACACATAACTTCCTGATAACAACGAATTAAATTCCCATGTTCATAAAAGAGGTATACTGCCTCTGAAATTAACACAAAACAACTTCTTTGGTCAAGAATTTTGCATTTGTAGGAGAAATCTCCATTAGTGTAAGGTGTTTTGAAGGGTGGGGGGACCCAGACTTGTTATTTGGTTGGCAGTGGGAACTCCTGGTAAAAAAAAACTCCCTCTACCAAAGCAAACTGTTAACTGTTCTTGAAATTAATAGTCTTAGAGTATTACTTGAGGGAGTGAGAGACTTCAGTGACTCCCCAGAGTCACATACCCAATATGTGTCAAAGGAAGGATTTGAATCCAGTTCTTCTTGACTCCTTAGTCAGGGAGGTGGTACAGGAAGACCTGAGTTCAAACCCAGTCTCAGACATTTATTAGTTTTGTGACCCTGGACAAATCATTTATCCTGTCTGCCTCAGTTTCCTCAACTGGGGGTTATAATAGCACCCACCTGCCAGAATTCTTCTGAGCATCACATAAGAGTATATTTGTAAAGCATTTATAACTGTGCCTAGCACGTAGTAAAAGCTTAATAAACACTTGTTTCCTCGTGCCTCCTCCTTTTCCTAGACCGTGCTGGATAATCATAAGATTGATTGTGCTTATACACAAGGATTCACTTATTACCTCCAGGTGATCTTGTTCATATGGTGGGGGTTTTTCTATAGGTAAAAAAGAAATTTTCTAGCACAGCAGAATCATCTACATTTTGTTACTGGATATTGAAATCATGTTAGTACAGTTTATGTCCTAAAGAATTTGCATGTTTTTCATTTGTTCAACTAAGCATTGTCATTCTTAGGACTTTAAAAATATTACTATTGATGGGAGGGAGAGAGAGAGAATATGGAACTCAGAATTTTTAAATGAATATTAAAAACTTTTGTTTACATATTTGAGGGGAAAAATTAAAATTAAATTTAAAAAAATCATTGATCACCACCACCACCAAATCACAAAGCATAATGGAAATCACATTTGAGGATGTTTCTTCAGCAATGACTGATTACAGTATCTATGACTTTTGGCAGAGACTTTTTTCTTATGCATGACATCTGGTAATGGTAGTGGAGATCTTTATCTTTTCAAATATGCTTCCATTGCTCTTCAATACTGAACTTGCCTACTCTGCAAATAACAGCACTGATTTTTGCTGTTTGCTATGCGATGATAATTAGTAAATAAACATTTATTAGTATACACCTACTGCGCCAGGCACAATGTTAAATGCTAAAATAAGTTGGCCAAAGTTTTCACTGTGATCTTTCCACCTCTATTCTTTTTTTAATTAACTTTTGTTTATTTTTTGTTTACATCATTCGTTTACACAAGATTCTGAGTTACAAATTTTCTCCCCATCTTTACCCTACCAACCACCCCAAAAGAGCGATCCCACTGTATACTCCCTCCCCCAATCTGCTCTCTCCTACATCCTCCCCTATCACCCCTCTGACTTTCTGGTAGGGCAAGATAGATCTCCTTACCCCAGTGCCTGTATATCTTAATTCCCAGTTACATGTAAATAATAATAATAATATATATGAATATATATACATATATACATACATATATTTTTAACATTGATTTTAGAACTTTAAATTATAGATTCTTTCCCTACCTCCCCCATCACTCACCCCCACTGGAAAGACAAGCAATTCAATACAGGCCGTACATGTGTAGCTACGTAGAACATCTCCCCAGTGGACATATTGTGAAAGACTGACTATATTTCCCTCCTTCCTATCCCACCCCCACCTTATTCTATTCTCTACTTTGTCCCTGTCCCTTTACAGAGGTGTGTGCTTCTAACAACGCTCCCTCGCAACCTGCCCACCCCTCCGTCATCGCCCTCTCCTGTAGGGCAAGATACCCAATTTAGAGTATATGTCAATCCTTCCCTAAGCCAGATTCAATGAGAGTAAGTTTGACCCATTCCATTTTGCCTTCCTGTCCAACTTCCTATTGTGGAAAGTTTCATAAGTTACAATTATCATTTTTCCATGTTGGCATGTAGATAGTTCAACTTTGGTAAGTTCCTTGTGATTTCTTTTCCATGTTTACTTTCTCATGCTTCTTGTATTTGGATGTCAAATTTTCTATTCAGTTCTTTTTTTTTTTCAGCAAGAATGTTTGAAAGTCCTCCATCTCACCGAATGACCATATTTTCCCCTGAAACATTATACTCAATTTTGCTGGGTAGGTGATTCTTCGTTTTAATCTTAGCTCCCTTGATCTCCGGAATATCATATTCCAAGCCCACTGATCCCTTAATGTAGAAGCTGCTAAATCCTGGGTTATCCTAATTGTGTTTCCATAGTATTTAAATTGTTTTTTCTTGGAAGTTTGTAATATTTGCTCCTTGATCTGAGAACTTTGGAAACTGGCTATAACATTCCTAGGAGTTTTCTTTTTGGGATCTTTTTCAAGGGGTAATATGTGAATTCTTTCAAGTTCTATTTTGCCCTCTGGTTCTAAAATATCAGTGTAATTTTTCTTGAGAATTTCTTGAAGGATGCTTTCTAGGTTCTTTTTCTGATCATGACTTTTAGGTAGTCCAGTAATTTTTAAATTGTCTCTCCTAGATCTATTTTCCAGGTCAGTGGTTTTTTCAAGGAGATATTTCACATTGCTTTCTATTTTTCCATTTGTTTGGATCTGTTTGATAGTATCTTGATTTCTCATAAAGTCTTTTGCTTCCATTTGCTCCACTCTAATTCTGAAGGAATTGTTCTCTTCAGAATGCCTTTGAGATTCTTTTTCCATCTGGCAAATTCGACTTTTTAAGACATTCTTCTCCTCGTTGGCTTTCTGGGCCTCTTTTGCCATTTGAGTTAATCTATTTTTTAGCG
>JAQQSW010012697.1:0-12475 GCA_028646575.1 Pseudocheirus occidentalis
CTTTGGGATACAACCCCCAAAGTGGTATTACTGGGTCAAAGGGTATGCGATTATTTATAACCCTTTGGGGATAGTTCCAGATTGCCCTCCAGAATGGTTGTATCAGTTCACAGCTCCACCAACAATGCATTAGAGTTCCAATTTTTCCACATCCTCTCCAACACTTGTCATTTTCCTGTTTTGTCATCTTAGCTAAACAATTATCCTCTTATTATAAAGAACATATACTTCAGACAATTAACTGAAGCAAAGAAATATCTGTTAGTAGAGGATGAATAAAAGGTAGAGGATCTTTCTTCAGCTAGACCTTGTCATACATTGCACTTACTCTGGAAGCAACAGCAGCTTTGTGATTCCTTGAAACTAATACACAATTACTGAGATCCTAAGTTTGTGAAACTCTTTCACACTCCTCTCCAGATCTCTTCTGGGAAATGGGGCTTCACCAGATGTGGGAGCATTATCGCCTCCTCCCCATCCCCATCCCCCATCCCTTACTTAGCCAACCTTACTCTTCAGTTCCTTTTTCCTCCCTCCTCTCCTGTGACAGCTTCCAAAGCCTGGCAGAGCCCCATTTCTGCCTGTCAGGCATTTTGTTCTCTTTCCTATCTCTTTCAACATCACCTCTAGAATTCTTTCAGCCCACTCTCCAGGAATTTCCCCAGTCTCTCCTCTCAGCTCTTCCAGCTGTGGGCTCCAGGGACAGAAGAGTGTATGGAGGAAAGACACTGGGGTATAAAAGAGGAAAGGGAGGGGGAAGTGGGGGGAACTTTAAACATCAAATTGTTGGTAGTCTCAAGACATTGGATAAAATACTGGGCTTGGAGTCAGGAAGACCTGAGTTCAGAGCTAACCTCAAACCCTTACCAGCTATGAGATCTTGGTCAAGTTATTTACCTTCTGTTTGTCTCAATTTCCTCAACTTCAACATGAGTATAATAACCTCATATGCCTCCCATGCAACAGTGGGGATCAAATGAGATCACATTTGTGAAGTGCCTAGTGCTGAATAGATGCTATTTAAATGTTAATTTATTTTTTAATGTTATTAATATCTCCACCTACATTTAACTATCTACCTACAACTTTTATCTAATAATTGTATATTATGTGCTGGCCTCAAAGGGAGACCCAGAGTTCTTCTGCATCAACTTTATCCTATTTCCATTTGGCCAGTTAAGTATACAAAATAGGCTCTGAGGTGGAATAAGCAATACTTAGAAATCACATGATTTCTTCTCGACTAGAAGAAAATGAAAGTGCTTAGTTGAACCTCCAATATAGTCACTCAAACTGCTTCCTGTTCATTCATGTTGGATTCCTTGTGTCCCCATTTGGAGTTTTCTTGGCAAAGACATTGGAGTGTTTTGCCATTTCCTACCTGAGTTTATTTTACAGATGAGGAAACAGGCTAACAGGGTTAAGTGACCTGCCCAGTATCTGAGACCACATTTGAACTCAGGAAAATGAGTATTCCTGACTCCAAGCCCAGCACTCTTATCCACTGTGCCACCTAGCTGCCCAATCCTATTTCTGCAGAAGAGGGAAACAAGGCTAAAAAAGAGAAATGATTCTTCAAAGTCACATAGTAATGTTGGGATGTTGAAGGAAATCTTCTTTTAGTCCTCACCCTGATTGATGAGGCAAACTCAAGAAAAAAAATTAAAAGGATTTCATTTAGCATATCAAAGCAAAAGGGCAGTTGGGGGCTACCGGTGGCCCCCTCCCTCCCTTTCAAATTCCCATGCTGCTTTTCATAGACAAATAAACAACTTCCATGTAAGGGAAAAAAAAGTATTTGGATTGATGAGTCATTGTGGGGAGGTGGGAATAGTGCTGCCTCAGCACCTCAGCTCCTCTATCCTTAAAGTATCACAGGAAGGTGGGAATGAGTGTCCAAGTACACCACCATCTCAGGCAAGCTACCAAAAGTTTTAAGGTCATGAGCTGGAGAAGGGAATGGTAAGCCACCAAGAAAACCCAAATGGGGTCATGAAGAGGCAGACACACCAGAAATGAATGAAAAACAATAATGAGAATGACACAATATCCCGAGGTTGATGGGCAAGGATGATTGCTATAAAGCACAGCCTGGTTTTACTAAACATGACCATGGAATGAACATGAGAGAGTATCACATCCAAAAAATCAAATGTATCTCCAGTCTACTAAATGGAACTCTACTGAAGGAGGTTGTGTCATCTACCCTTACACATAATTAATTGTATTACAGAACTTTGTAGACAATGTGTTGTTCTACACAGGAAGGCAGTGCTTAGTTCTATATCCTGGGAAACTTTCCATCTCCTCTGTTTCCCAGACAATTATTTGGTCAATTCTACTTGCCTATGAACTGGGCCAAATGATAACTAGAAATCACATGCTTTATTTTCAATAGCAGAGAAATGAAAGTGAAGAGGTACCCAAAGAGGGTTAGGGCTGCCTGAGACCCCAAAATACCAACATGCCGGATCCTGAGGAAAGAATTCCACTCAAGTCTTCTCAGCCAAAGAAAAAGTAAAGTTTATTGAAAGTTCAAGTTCACCATATAGGGTAGACTCTTAAGGAGCCAGTCTATACTAGGTCAGTCTATAGTGCTCTTACAGAGCAAGTCTCTGCTAAGCTTTTCTAAGGCTCTCACAAAGATGGAGGGAAGATGGTGTCTTATATACAGAGGAATCTAGGGGTGGTTCAGAGGAGGAGCTTGGGGAGGGTCTTCAGGGGGAGTTAATGACATCAGACTCCAGTACTTCAGGTGGAGTTAATGAGGTCAGTGCAAGATAACTTGATAGGCTCCAGGGTGAGAAGCAGATGGACAATTGAGGGCCAGGCTAGTAAGAGGTTTGGACTCAGCCACAATGAAATGCTTCTGGCTTCTGCAAATGCCTAATGAAGATTAAATCAGACTTCAAGAGGTTTCCCAGAGTATGTACCTCAAAAATTCAAGGAGAGCTCAAAAGGGGGGGGGGGGTGGAGCGTCCCAGAGCCTACACCTCATCAAAAGGACATATCAAGTTCAGCTACTCAGTCTAATTCCTCCCCCAGCCAGAGCACTGGATAAGAAAGTATTTGGTACTCTGACCAAAAGTTTACTAACTCTAGCAGAAGAGGAAAATAAACTGTTTGGATCCATTTGTGATCCTTTCCCAGATGTTCACCAATAACCAATGCATTTTGAAAAAATATTCTAATTTTTCCATATATCAAAGCCAGACTCAATAGTTTCTATGTCCCCTCTTTTGCCATTAAAAAAAAATTAGAAGAGCATACTTCTGTCCTGTACTTCCTCTGCCATTCTCTGAGATCTCTCAAAGACCACTGAGAATGTTCTGAATGTATTCCTACAAGCCTACCATCACTACTGTGAAGGTACAGAATCAGCCTGAAGGGAAAGGGTAAGGTAAGCAGCACCAGACTTCAGAGAAGGTCAAATGGGACATAAGGTAAACTGCAGGATTCTAGAATCACACTGTTGGGAGTATGGATCCAGAGCTACTCCCTTTTGAGAATCACTCTGATTTTTTCACACATCTATATCCTGCTCTCCCATTATATGCAAGGCAAGGGATGCAAAATAGGACATGACACAGTATCTTGTCATGCAGCCTGTTCCCAGGAAGGGCCTAACTCTACTCTTCCCATCCTGTTGTACAGAAACCCCCTAACCCTAACCAGATCTCTCTCTAGCCCCAACAATGGGAATCTGGATGAATTAATTTTTCTCTTGTCCACTCAACTGTTCCTTATTTCTTGAAATCTATACAAATATTGTGTACAGTTCATCTTTGTCTCTTAATGGGGACTCCCCTGCAGACAAACTCAGTAAACCTAGTTGGTCCAAATTATGTTTCTTGGCCACTCGATGGTTATTCCCATCCCTGTCACCAATAACATAGTAGAACAGAGAAAGACTGTATATGAAATTGTAGGTCTCTATTATTTTTCTCTTTTATAATAATAATAGTTCTGTCTGTAATTTTAAAAGTTTTCTGACATGTTCGAGGTTTTGTTTTTTCTGGTGTTCCTTCTGTTCTATTCTCTGCATGGTTAAAGATAACCTAAATGACCCCCTTTTTTTCTTTTCTTTTTGTGTCCTATACTATTCTTCCTTACCCTTCCATCCCTCCCCAACTGGAAAAAAAAAGTAGAAAGAAATATACTAGGGGCGGCTAGGTGGTATAGTGAAATGAGCACCTGCCCTGGAATCAAGCTAAGTTCAAATCTAGCTTCAGAGGCTTAACATTTGCTAACAGTGTGATTTACTGTGGGTAAGTCACTGAACCCCAATTACCCTGCTTTCCTCCCTCCAAAAAAACCCAAAAACAACAAAAAATGGAAATATACTAGAGCTTTCCCTTTTCACAGGGAAACTAGACAATGGAGTTGGCACAACTAGCTAATCGGGACTCCTGATGCCCAGAACCACTTGACATACCAGTGATCCTTTGCAAAGTAAACTTTAGCTGAATTCAGAGATCCCTGCAAATTGCTGAACCAGTAATAACCAGTGCAGAGAAAAATTAAAGGAAATATCTTGGTGGTTTTTTACTTATCCAAAGGGAAACAGACATCTTAGTTTCTGACTTAAGCTAAAGAACAGCCATTCTCCTGCTTTCTGATTGTATTTCCAGATATATTCTCCTTAGACCTCCCCTTCCCATGTGAATTATGTATAAACATCTCATTCTTTCCCACTCCTCTTTGAGAAGATGTCAACACAGTCTCACTGCTCCAGCTCCAAGCTTCTTTTCAGGCAAAAAATGCAGTTATAATCTTTATAAATTCTCATCAGCCTTGGCCTTATCCCAGGTTCCCCTTTGGGTCCTGGGGTTTCTTCTGCTTTAGCAGTAAACAGAGGGTTTTATTTGAACACTCCCTATGGAAGAGCTTCTTCATTCTGTATTCTCTGGCATATATTCTCCTATATATACCTTCTTTGGTTTCTGTATTGGTACTTGATTTGGATCGATGGGTTTTCTTTGCTATGTGTTGTGTATGTTCATTGAGGCACTGGTATTTGGTGGGAGAGGGGTCAAGCTTTGGATAATAAAGCTTAGGGTATTGCTTCCTCCCAATAATGATTAATGATCAAAAGTTAGCTTGAACCTGAAAATTTCATCTTTTTGACTAATAATATTTAAGGGAGCAGATTGATATAATTCTAGTCTACTACCTCCTTTCTCTTTGAGAAGGGTGGAGTGGCCAAGGGGTCTCTGGCCCTAACTCTCTGCTTCCCTTTCTGGCAGGAACTTAAAAAAGCATTGTTGGAGAGGAGCCTAGAGATGTCTCTTCTACCATCCTTCACCAGGTCACACAAAAATACTCCCTTGCTACAGGTCCAGGACAGCCCTCACAATACATGGAACTTCTCTACACTGGTCTTAGTGCATTAGTCAAGGATGGTCAAAATAGAGAAAGAAACTACAGTCCACTGTCTTTTTTTAAAGACTTTTAAATAATTTTAGATTTTGTAGAAAGGGAAACTACTTGGTTTTTTCCCGAAAGGAAAGAAAATAATAGATGTTTAATGGGATGACAGATCCTTCTAAAAAAATTTAAAAATCAGAACTTGGAACACAGACAGCACCATACAGAATCTCAACAGCACAGAACACCACACAAGAATGAGATGCCACTTATGTCATCATGGAATAGCCATCTGGGGATTCACACTTATGAGCAAAGAGAGCTCTTAGACCAAAAGAACCGGTAAAATCTTGTAATGACATGCGTCATCACGGATCAAAAAATAGGGAGAGTAGAAGAGAAAACGCAAGAGTGGGTTCATTGAACACATGATATTCAAGTAGCAGAAAAAACAAAACCTTCCAAATTTTCCCAAAGATTAGGGCAAAAACCTGTCAGTTACAGCTAAGATCTTATAAAAGAAACAAGAGGGAAATTAAAAGAACAGAACACATTCACTACCTGTACCACCTCCAATTATGTTCAATTTTGAGCTACAGCTTAAAAAAATATATCTATAACATGAGTCACATTAAAAAAAAAACTTAAAACACAAACCTTAAAACTGGGGGAGAAAACACCTTGGGATTTTTTTTTTAAGCAAAGTGGAATGTGATTCTGTTAACAAAGCTAAATTATTACATATTACATAATCCATAGAAAAGGAAGAACAAAGGGATTTGGGTATTGTTCATTACTTAGGCTGATGTGGTTCCAGGGAGAACAAACTATGATGGGACTGAAGAAGTATAGGGAGGGAATGGATTTCTATGAAATCCTTTGGGGATTCTAAGTCTGAATGAATTACCAGGCACAAGCTCTCTTGGCAAGTTTGTAAAAGTTTATTACTCTTTTCAGTGGGCACGGGGGTGTCAGAAAAAGCCTGCAACTTGCAGGAGTTAGGGATACTGATTATATAGTAAAAAACCCATAAATCTGATAGCTATTATGCTACCTAGGTGAGTAAAGGTGGAGTTAAGGAGGAGTTTGGGAGGAGTTTAGGAGTGGTCAGTGCTTAAAGGGACATACATTTTTTATATCAACTGCACAGACATGTTATCCATAATTCATTGGGAGATCCCCTAGGGGGCCTATCTGGGGATGTGTTTTTTTTCCTTGAAATGTCACTAAGTCAGCTAGCGGTCAATTCTGACTGAGAGGTGCCCAGTCTGTTAGCCATCAAAGTCCTTTTTGACATGATGTATGTTAGGAAGCTAGGCTAATTGGGGATTCAGTATGTGTCTAATGGTGAGGAGTTGCCTTACTGATAATGCATTGAAAGATTCATAGTTTGCAGCTGGCTACTAGAACAAAGGACGTATACATTTCTGTAACTGAAGATTTGTTTATAGAACACTTTTAAAGGATTCATAGTTATGGCTTGTGATTATACCAAGCAAGGATAGTTGTTATAACTATGGCAGAGTTAATGGTATCAGGGGAAAATGCTTTTAGGCTGGGAAGAGGGGAGAAGCAGAGTTAATGCTTCATGGCTGGTGGGGGGAAGTGTGACTTTTACAACTTAATTGCACAGGATTGTTACAAACTGATGTTACATACATAGGTACCCAACACAAGTGAAATTCTTACACAATGAAGTTACAAAGGCACCCCAGCACCCCATCAAGATGAGCATCACGCAAACCACTAAAAAAAGTGTTCTGCTTTCAGCTGAAGAATAGCTTAAAAACAATAACTTTCTTTTGCTCATTTTTATGTAGTTAAAGGAAACCTTTTTAGGGACAATACCAGTTTAAATTCCCCCTCCCCTTCAAACACTAGATATAAACATATAGGAACATTCTAAAATGGAAAATGCTTTTAAGAAAGAAGGATTCTGTAGTGCCAGTGATATAACTGATCAGATGTGGCTGTGATGATGTTAACACTGATGGGAGCCAGTCACGCAAGTATGGTTTGCTTCTCAAGGGTTTCCTCCAACAGCTGCATGATCAGCTCGTGGAGGGGTTTGCAGATCTTCACATAGCCCCTCCTGTTGATGAGGTGTAGGTTCTGGGACACCCCCCCCTTTTTTGAGCTTTCCTTGAATCTTTGAGGCACATACTCTGGGAAACCTCTTCAAGCCTGATTGTCATTAACTCCACCTGAAGTACTGGAGTCTGATTGTCATTAACTCCACCTGAAGTTCCTCCCCAAACTCATTACTGGAGTCAGACCTCATTGACTCCTCCTGAAGACCCTTCCCTGGCTCCTCCTCTGAACCACCCTAGACTCCTCTGTATATAAGACCCCATCTTCCCTACATCTTTGTGAGAGCACTGTGGAATGGCTTGGCAGAGACTTCCCCTATAAGAGAGCCACAGAATGCCCTAGCAGAGACTTGGTCTAGGTGAGAATGCCTTAGGATAGATAGCTTAGCAGAGACTTGCTCTCTTAGAGTCTATCCCATATCTTTCAATAAACTTTACTTTTTCTTTGACTAAGAAGACTTGAGTAGAATTCTTTCAGCAGAGCCTGGCGTGTTGGCATTTTGGGGTTTCAGACAGCCCTAACCCTCTTTCCGTACCTCTTCACTGTGAGACATAGGAAATCAAATATGTCAAGCCAGAAGATGGCACCATCTGAGTGCCCAAAGCCCCCATCTGTATCCAAGAGCTGAATGTGGGCAAGCTTGGGTAGAGAGATTTTGAGGAGCTGATTTACCTTGGCATTTTTTTGCCTCAAAGGGTTGGGCTTTTCACCTGCGGGGAGAAGATCCAGTACAATGACTTTGCCCTGTGGCTGCGTCCTGTTAAATACCTGTACAATGGCCTCAATCCCATCTGATATCTCTTCTGTTGTATTTTCACGGTTGGTTGTTCCTACCCAGACAAAGATAACTTTAGATATGATATTTTTCATTTCTCCATTCTTCAGTCTCCATCAGACATGCCATATCAACACCAATCCCAAAATCCAGTGCATGAAGGGGGAATATATTCAGTGCATGTGGAGTCTCCCACAAATAGGAAGTCAAGCTCTTTGTATCTGCAATCCAGGACAAGCCTGTTGTAGGAAGGTTATAGAGGTAAGCAGCATGGGTGAGATTTGAACCCAGGTCCTCTAACTCCAGAGTCAGGACACTTCTTCTTGGGTCACAGTGCCTGCCTGTGACATCTGTTTGTCATCTCCTTGAATATCTTAGGGTGCCTGTGGAAGAGCTGCTGAGTTTTAGACCCCCTGGCTTTTTGTACACAATAACAAGGCTCCACCCCTGCCCAATCCTCCAGACTGGCTGGCTGAGCTCCATAATCCACCACAGCACTCTCTCCTGCAGAGGATCCTAAAGGGTTCCAGGCAGTGGTGGAAGTGGGGGGCAGATGCCAGTCTCTTGCCCAGTCTGGTGCCCCACTAAGGTGCGTCCCTCCTCTAGCCCCAGCACAACCAGCCTCGACTAATCTTTAATAAACATTTAGCAAAAACGTGAAGTAAAATATTAGCAAAGACTCTATAATGGAGATTACATACCCTATGAGCAGATTAGATTCACACAGACTTATTCCATACTACAAGAGATATGTTATCCTGTCACTCCTTGTACCACACCTTAGTCTTTAAGGAAGGTAAGGGGGATTAGTCTTTTGGAAGTTTTTAAGTCCCAACATCTCCCATGGCTCTTGAAGCATTGTAAGACTTGTCATTTGTGGGTCTGTGTTTGGGGGATCCATCCCTTTAGGGGGGCCTGTTTTAGGCCTAATGTGTTCTCATCTCAGAGTGCAAGCCTCTTTGGAATGAGTGACACATGTTTGGATGCAGCACACACCACCACCGACATGTCCATATGTGGACCAAGAAGGCAACTTTGCACACAGTCCTGGAGTGGGGTGGAGTAGTACATAGTGGCCAGGAAGGGAGGCTATGCTTCATCAGGAGTCTATGAGAAATGAATATTTCTCTCTCCTATTTAAAAACTAATTATTGAATCAGGAGCAAGGTTTCTTTCCTTTTCTACTTCCTCATCCATAAATCAATCAGTGTGAGAAATTTTATAAAACCATAGCCAGGATGGCTAAGATCTAAAGACAATAATAGAAATTCCAAGTCTGGACTAATAGGTGTATTCCTGCCTCTTGTGTTTGCTCAGACAGGTAATGGACATGTTGATTCTCCCTTTTGTCAGACAGGTGGTATGGCAATTGATAAGTCTCTTTGGCTAAGATTTGGGTGAACCAACTCACATACCCCAAGACCCTCATTGTAATATAGCCCACCCTCTCCTTGTAATACTCATTTTCTCATTGATCGTTGACTAGTCAGAGTTGATGGCCACCCTTGAGAACATCTACTTTTCCATGACCATATAAGCTGTGAGCCCATCACCAGGAAGGGTTCTTTGGTCTAGATTTCTCTTGACATTATTAATAAAATGATGAAATTACCCAGAAATTATGTTGGTCAACCTTTTTAAATGCCCCAAGTCCTTTGGGATTGTCTTGGCTCATTCTTTTACTAAGAATAACTAAGTCATTCACAATTTGTCATAATACAATATTGCTGTTACTGTGTACAATGTTCTCCTGATTCTGCTCACTTCACTTTGCATCCATTCATGTAAGTCTTTCCAGGTTTTTCTAAAGTCATCCTATTTGTAATTTCTTATACCACAATAATATTCCATCACAATCATATGCCACAACTTGTTTAACCATTCCCCAATTGATGGTGTGTGAGACATGAAATTAGTGAAAAGCTTCTCAGTCTGGAATGTACCCTCCCTCCTGAGTGTCTACCCTCCCCTTTCTCCTATCAATTGCTTTTATCTTCCTTTGTTCATTTCTTCCCGCCTGGTGAAGGCCAACCCCCTTGTAGTCTCATTGGGGAGGAGGCTGGGAGGTGAATTTTTCACCAATGAAAGAAGGCAGTTGGCCAGGAGAAGGGATGTCCTAATTAGGTTTTTAAACCTTGGAACAGAGCTAGGCTCTCTCTCTCTTCCGCCCGGCCTCATGCATCAACATGGGTAAGACATCCTCTCATGGGGCACCCCTTTCTTCCCGGGAGAAAGGGAATAAATTCCTCTTCTTATCTAAGGCATCTCAGTGTTTACTTTTCTAATTAAATTAAGAATAATGGGTATTTTTTTTATACCACAAATAATGGGCATCCCCTTAATTTCCAGTTCTTTGCCACCACAAAAAGAGCTGCTATAAATATTTGGTACAAATAGGTCCTTTTCAGTTTAAAAAAAAATCTAGCTCTATCTCTACCTATACACACACATATCTGTGGGATATAGACATAGCAACAGTATTTCTAGATCAAGGGATATGCACAGTTTTATAGCCCTTTCAGAATGGTTCCAAATTGCTCTCCAGAATGGTTGGATCAGTTCACAACCCCACCAGCATTGCATTAGAGTCTCAGATCTCCTAAATCCCCTTCAACATTTATCATTTTCCATTTTTGTCATATTAGCCAATCTGATAGGTATGAGGTAGTACCTCAGAATTGTTTTAATTTGCATTTTTCTAATCACTAGTGATTTAGAACATTTTTTCATGCAATGATAGTTTGATTTCTTTGTCTGAAAACTGCCTGTTCATGTCCTTTGACCATTTATCAATTGGGGAATGACTTGTATTCTTATAAACTTGACCCAGTTCTCTATATATTTGAGAAATGAGACTTTTATCAGAGATACTTGTAAAAAAAATTATTTTTCCCAGTTTTCTGTTTGCCTTTTAATTTTTGTTCTTTATATTTTCTTTGGTTTTAAATTCTTCCCCTATTCAAAGATCTCACAAATAAACTATTCCATGCTCTCAAAATTTGCTTATGGTATTACCCTTTATGTGTAATCATGTACGCAATTTGATCTTGGTATTGAATATGAGATGTTAGTCTATACTTAGTTTCTGCCATACTCTTTTCCAGTTTTCCCAGCACCTTTTGTTAAATAATGAGTTTTTGTTCCAAAAGTTTGGATTTGGGGGTTTATCAGATACTAGATTACAATGGTAATTTACTAGACTATGATATATATGTAATCTATTCCACTGATCCCCCACTGTATTTCTTAGCCAGTACCAGATTGTTTTGATGATTACTTGACAAAGTAGTTTGAGATCTCATGTCTCTAGACCACCTTCCTTCACATTTTTGTATTGATTCCGTTGATAAGCTTGACCTTTTGCCCTCCCAGATGAATTTTGTTATTATTTTTCTAACAGTATAAAATAAGTTTTTGGCAATTTGAATGCTATGGCATTGAACAGATCAATTTAGTTAGCATTGTCATTTTCATTGTATGGGTATTTTTCCAATTGCTTAGATCTGACTTTGTGTCAGAAGCGTTTTCTCATTGTGGGTTTGTCTTGTCTGGTATCCTGCCAAGGATTTTCTGTTTCCTACAGGTATTTTAAATGGAATTTCTCTTTCTATGTCTTACTGCTGGTCTTTGTTGATATTATATAGAAATGCTGGTGATTTGTGTGGGTTTATTTTGTATCCTGAAACTTTGCTAAAATTGTTTATTCTAAAGGAGTCAATTGAAAGCCCATAGCATTGGTGTCTCCATTTTAAAAAGGTATCTGAGAGTTAGAAGGTGGTAAGTGATTACTTCACATCAATATTTCTTTCTTATCTGTTTCCTCTTTTCTATCCCCACTTGTCATATTACCAAAGAGGTCCTCATTCCTACCTACTTGGACTACTGCAGTAGTTTTACCTTTTTATTTATCCTTCATACCAGCCGATGACGATTCCTTAAATATCTCTCTGTCTTTCCATATCAAACCCTGTCTTCCCTCCAATCAAAAATCCTCCACTGTCCTTTATTGCCTACCAAGTAAAGTCACAACTTCTTTACCCAATATACTTTACAAGTTGTTGTTCACTTACGTACAACTCTGTGACCCCATTTGGGGTTTTCTTGGCAAAATACTGGAGCAGGTTGCTATTTCTTTCTCCAGCTCATTTCATAGATGAGGAAACTGAGGCAAACAAGGTTAAGTGGCATGCCCAGGCTCACACATCTAGGACTTTTTGCCTTAAGGAAAATGGCTCTCTTGGC
>JAQQSW010012698.1:0-12475 GCA_028646575.1 Pseudocheirus occidentalis
GCTGCTCCTCCCAGTGTGAGTGGGTGACAGGGGAGGTATTGCAAGAATCTAGTATTCAAAGCTATACAATCAAATGCAACTGGGAAATAATACATACAGGGACAGGGGCAGGGAACCCCTCCCTGCCCTGCTAGAAAGCTAGAGGGGTGTTGGAGGAGGGCATAAAAGGGAACAGATTGTGGGAGGGGCCTTACAGTGGGATAATTGTTCTGTGCTGGGGGCTAGGGGCAAAAAGGGGAGAAAATTTGTAACTCAAAGCCTTGTAGAAATGAATGATATAACCAAGAAAATAAATTAAAATAAAAAAAATATACAGTGGTCTTACATCTATAACCTTTGGTTCCTGATCCTATGCCCAAAGTATATTGCCATAGGAGTGTTAGATTCTGGAAATGGCAAATAGACTCTGTCCTAGGGTTCATGACTCAATGAAGTCTTTTTAAACTTAGCCATTTGAAGTCTTCTGGGGGAAGAAAAGAAGCCAGAAGATTATCTATCTGACACCACATGGAAGAAAGTACTTTGGGCAAGTTCTATATACCTACTCCCCTGGTCCCCGCTTCTGGGACCTGGACAGAGTTTTGCTGTAGGATTCTTGCTCTAAGAACTGACTGGACATTGGCTACCACTTCCACGCTGTTGTGTGTTAGATTAGGGAGAAGAGAGAAATAAGGGGAAAAGGAGGTCTGCTTCCTATCCCCTACCACTGTAAGCAGTGCTTGTTTATGTTAATATCCTCCTCCTCATACTTCAATTGAGTCTACCTCTTACATTATTAGGTGTAAACCTGTGTAACTGTAAACAAAATTTTGGTGATCCACCACATACACTTTGTTGCCCAGGACAGTTAGAGATTTGTGAAGAAGTTTTAAGACTTTTAATAAAAGATAATAAACATAGTTTCCCTGTTTCGCCACCAGCTTGGAGGAAGGAAGGGGCTTGAGGATTTTCTACATGTGAAAGAAATAATAATTGTATCCTCTAGGGAAATGCAAATTTCCTATAAACAGAAAAATGTAAAAGGAAAAGTAACTTGCATACCCCCAACCTTAAGGCAGATATGCACTTGAGGCAAATGAAATTCTGAATAGGACCAGCCTTCCATACAGTTGTACTGGGAAGCAGGCACCGGCCTCCCCTGAGATGTTCTTCTTCATCTTTGAAAGTAAACAGTGGAGTACCTCTCGTCCCACACGTCCACCATAGGGCATTTCTGTTCTGTGATTTGTCAAGACGGGTGTGATGGGATGTTGGCTGCCATATATTAAAGTGGCACTCCTCCCCCTAAAAGGGGCATGCTCTTTTCCCCCCAATTTATCTGTTTTTAGTTTTTCAACATTCATTTTCACAAGATTTTGAGTTACACATTTTTCTCCCTGTCTCTCCCCTACCCCAAACCCCAAAATAGGGAGCCTACTAAATATCCCTTCCCCCAATCTGTTCTATCTTATATCCTCTCTCCCCCTCCCCCAACTTTCTAATAGGGCAAGATGGATTTTTATACTCCAGTGCCTGTATATCTTATTTCCCAGTTGCGTGTAAAAACACTTTTTTTTAAACATTTGTTTTTAAAACTTTGAGTTCCAGTTTTTTCCCTTCTACCTTCCTCACCCCCCTCCCCCACTTGGAAGACAAGCAATTCAATATAGGTTGTACATGTGTAGTTCATTTCCATAGTAGTTATATTGTGAAAGACTATGTTTCTCTCCATTCTATCCTGCCGCCCACTTATTCTATTTTCTCCTTTGACCCTGTCCTTTTTTTAGAAGTGTTTGTGTCTAACTACCCTCTCTCTCAATCTGCCCTCCCTTCTATCATCCCTCTCTTATCCCTCTTCTCCCCTGCTTTCCTGTAGGGTGAAATACCCAATTGAATATGTATGTTATTCCCTCCTTAAGCCAAATTCAATGAGTATAAAGTTGACCCATTCCCTTTCACCTTCCTGCTCTTCTCCTCCATTGTAACAGTTTTCTCTTGCCTCTTTTATATCAGATAATTTACCCTAATCTATCTCTCCCCTTCCTCTTCTCACAATATATTCCTCTCTCACCTCTTAATTTTATTTTTGTAGATATAATCCCTACATATTCAACCCATCCTGTGCCCTCTATGTATACATGTACATATATACATACACACATTCACACATATATTTATACACACATACATCCTCCTATACATACATATATATTTATCTATACATATATACGTACATACATACATACATATATGTTCCCCTCAACTATCATACTGAGAAAAGTTTCATGAGTTACAATTATTGTTTTTCCATGTAGGAATGTGAATAGTTCAGCTTTGATAAGTTCCTTATGAGTTCTTTTTCCTGTTTACCTTCTCATGTTTCTCTTGCTTCTAATATTTGAAAGTCAAATTTTCTGTTCAGCTGTAGTTTTTTTCATCAAGAATGCTTGAAAGTCTTTTAATTTATAAATTATATATATATATATATCAGTTTACAAATTAAATTAATATTTCATTAAATAATTACATTTTCCCCTGAAGCATTATACTCAGTTTTTCTGGGCTGGTGATTCTTGGTTTTAATCCTAGCTCCCTTCACCTCTGGAACATCATATTCCAAGCCCTTCAATCCCTTAATGTAGAAGCTTCTAGGTCTTGTGTTATCCTGATGATGTTTCCACAATATTCAAATTGTTTCTTCCTGACAGCTTGTTTTATTTTCTTCTTGACCATGGTAACTCTGGAATTTGGCTAGAATATTCCCAGGAGTTTTCTTTTTGGGATCTTTTTCAAGAGGTGATCTGTGTGACTTCTTTCAATTTCTAGTTTGTCCTCTGGCTCTTTCTTTGCTTGATAATTTCTTGAAAGTTGTTGTCTCAGCCCTTTTTTTATAACAGCTTTCAGGTAGTCCAATAATTTTTAAATGATCTCTCCTGAAGCTATTTTCTAGGTCAGTGGTTTTTCCAATGAGATATTTCACATTGCCTTCTATTTTTTTCATTTGTTTGGATCTATTTTACAGTATCTTGGTTTCTCATAAACTCATTAGCTTCCAATTGCTCCAATCTGATTTTGAAGGAGTTATTCTCTTCAGTGAGTTTTTAAAATTACTTTTCCATGTGGCAAATTTGACTTTTTAAGGCATTCTTCTCCTCATTGGCTTTTTGGGCCTCTTTTGCCATTTGGGTTAGTCTATTTTTTAAGATGTTATTTTCTTCAGAATTTTTTGGGTCTCTTTTAGCAGGCTGTTGACTTGCTTTTCATGATTTTCTCGCATCATTCTCATTTCTCTTCCCAATTTTCCTCCACTTTTTTTTACTTGATTTTCAAAATCCTTCTTGAGTTCCTCCATGACCTGTAACCAATTCATATTTTTCTTGGGAGCTTTTGATGCAGGAGTTCTGACTTCTTTGTCTTCCTCCTGTTCCCTGCTTTGATCCTTTTTTTGTCCCCCAAAAGGATTCTATCGTCTCTTTGTGCTTCCTCATATTAGCAGCCAATTACGAGACTTTTGAGCTCTTTGCCATGGTAGAACTCTGCTTCCAGATTGCAGAGAGCTTTGTCCCAAATCATTGGAGTTTTTGCAACTGCCAGAGCTATTAGGAGGGTGCTCTCTCTGCAGGCCCCACAAGCTCTGGCACATTGACCACACACCCCAAGACCACCACCCAAGACCATGATCCAGATCCAAGTAAGTTAAAGCAAGAACGGTTACCCTCTGAATGGTCACTTGGTTCCCCTACAATCTGCAGGCCAGGAGCTCTGGAGGCAGCCTGACGGCACCTTTGCCACTTCTCAGCTCAGGGCAGGGGCAGGACAGAGCTGTTCTTCACTCAGTTCCAACAGAGTTCCTGACTGACCTTTTACTTTCTCTTTGGCATTTATGGATTGAGGAGTCTGGAAACCACTGTAGCTGCTGGTGATTCACTCTCCTGAAGTCTGCTCTGACTGCTGCTGGTTGGGGCCAGAACCATGGCTCACAGGGGACTGTACTCAGCTCCCAGAGCACTGCATTAGACCTTTCCTGTTCACCTGCCAGGCTGCCTTCAGCGGGAGATTTGTTTCTCTCTGTCACTTTGTGGGTTCTATAGCTCTAAAATTTGTTTAGAGCCATTTTTACATGTATTGGAGGTGGTGGGAGCTGGAGCTGTGCGGCGGTTCTGTTTTCACTCCATCATCATGGCTCCACAAGGGACACACTCTTATACACTAACAGGGGAATCCATACATAATACTTATGTACTTTATGTACTTCAGTTACCGCAGCCCAAGAATTCATTTCCTTTTTTAGCATCAACAGCAACACTCCTTATATAATAACTTGTGATAATTCAATCTCCTGGGTCCTTTCACATGAACTGCTGTTCATGTATGTACTTTAGCTCCAAATTAGCTTATTCAAATCTTTCCCTGCCTTTCCCCCACATAGACTTTTTGACATTTTATATCCCTTTATTTTCTTATATAAAAAAATCAAATTTTAGAGTACTGTATTTAAGTTTACAAAATAGTAGCAACAATCATGCAATTATAGAATAGAAATGTGTGGTTTGGCAGCAGTTCATGTGAAAGGACCCAGGAGACTGAATTATCACAAGTTATTATATAAGGAGTGTTGCTGTTGATGCTAAAAAAGGAAGTGAATTCTTGGGCTGCGGTAACTGAAGTGCAGTGAACAGATGCCCCTGTGTTCTGCAGTGGTCCAACCACATCTAAAGCTGCATTTCCAATTCTAGTATCACAATTGAAGAGGAATGTTGATAAATTAGAGCACACCCAGAGAAGGATGACCAGGATCAACAGTTAAGAAAGAACAGTAAGAGAAAACTATCAGTGTTTAATTTAAAAAGAAGAGACTTAGAGGGAATGCATTAGTTGTACAATATTTGGAGGATTGTGATAGAGACAAAGATCACCCACCAAGGGGGGAAGTTACAAAGGGATGAGTTTTGAGCCCACCTAAGAAAGTTATCAAGCAGAGTTGTCCTAAAGCATGATGAACCAGTGGAGGCATTCAGAGCTTGAGGACTGCCTCTTATGGATGCTGCCATGGAACGTTTATTGTGCTAGGTGGGAGGCTGAACCAGATGAACTATCAATTCCCTCTGAATTATGAGACTTTGTGATTCAAAAATCCATTTTTCCTAATAATAGTCTAATGCTGTGTATACCTCTTTTTAAATTCAGAATTTCAGTATTTGGAAATCAGTCACTATCATCCTAAACATATAAAGTTAGCTTAATCTAATAGGATTGTTATTAGAGAAGTGGAAACACATCACCTTCATCCTCTACAAAGCAGAGTTTTCATTTGTCATTTGTTCTCAAAGAGAACCATGACATCATGGAGGTGATGTGACATGCAAGTGAATTGGATTTAAGTGAAGGAGGGCTGTGCAAAGTCACAAATCTCATACTCTGTGTTATTACCATTAGCGTGTAGTGTAGCAAATTTATTCCTTATTTTTGTATAACACAAAATATGTGACTAGGCTAATGTATAAAAGGACTGTGTATAGTTTAAAATAACATTAAAAAGGATAGCATCATGAAATGTTATTCAAACAGTGATATAAGACTGTTTTAGATATTATAAAAGCAGACTGATTTTTTCCCCCTTGCTTTATTTTCTTTGCAGGTATATTTTGAGCCAGAAGGAAATGCCATAGGCAAAAGGCTCATGCTTCAAACACATTTTTGATGACTGTCTTTTTTCTTTTTGTTAAAAAGCCACATAGAAAAAACAGTGATGGTACTCTTGAATGTCATTTCATACTGAATATGTAACTCAGTATTCCATTTTTTCAGTCTATATTTGGATCCAGATTTTAAAAGGACACTTCTTATATGTTTTGGGAAAAACAATTTTTTTACTAAAACTTTATAACAAAACTTTTATTTTGTTTTCATCTGTCAATCCTGACAGCTTTTTTTTGTCTTTAGAAAATAAATCACCATGTGCTTATTTATTTGGAGAGGAAACATATGCTAAATATATCTTCACAGAGCATATTTCTTATTAGATCCAATGTCTTAAAAGAGAAAAAATGTTTTGATGAAATTAAAGTATTATTGTGTGGTACAGTGGAAAGAGAGTTGGATTGGGAGGCAAGGAATTGGTTCAGATCTCAGCTCTTCCACTTACTCTCTGTATGACCTTGGGCAAATCACTTAATTTCATTCGATCCATTGCCTTACCTTTAAAAAATGAAAAGGTTGGACTAGATGACTAAAAAAGAGTTTTATCTTATTTCAAAGACTCATTTAAAAATCTGCTTAGATCTCTTAGAACCAGAGGGGAAAAGTAAAAATAAAGAGAATCTACCATTGGGTCCTGAAGGAAACTCCAGAAAACACTGAGGAATGTCATAGACAAATTCAAGAGGTCTTAGGTCAAAGAAAAAATACTGGAGAGAAAAAAAACCCAAAAAAGTTCAAGTGCCAATTAATCACTGTCAAGATAACACAAGATTTAGCACCTACCACTTTAAAGGAGTAGAAATCCTGGAATATGATATTCCAAAAAAAGCAAAAGATTTAGGCTTTTGGCCAAGAATAATTTAACCAGAAAAACTGAGGGAAATGGCTTTTTAATGAAATAAAGGATTTCAAAGAATTCCTGATGAAAAATATTAGAGCTAAATAGAAACTCTGAAATAAAAACAGACAAGAAAAATGAAATATAAAAAAATGAACAATCAGAATAAAACTCATTGGGATGAAATATTTGCTTTATAATTGGAGGAAGATAATATAGTCATCCCTTATAAACCAAATTTTTATCAGGAGTCATGGAAGAAATCAAATAAAAGGGAAGTCCTGGGAGTGAACTTTGATATGTTGTGATAATCTTAAAAGAAGGAAAGAGAGGGGAAAGGGAACAACATAAAATAAAAGGGAAGGAATGGGGCAAGACCTAACACATCACATAACTACAGGGGCAACAAGTAATGGTCTCTGTAAATGAAGGAGTTGGGGGATCAGGTGTCACTGGAACCTTGCTTTGAAGTGATACAGAGTGAAGTGAACAGAACTAAAAAATACTTGATATCATGATATTATAAAAAATGAACCCTTTTGAAAAATTGAAGAACTCTGATCAACAATGATCAACTATGAATTCTGAGGACAGGTCATTTAGAAATCTGCATGCCTTCTGACAGAGAAGTGATGAATCAGATCTGCAGAGTGAGACAGGCAAGAGAAAACCATTGGGATTTCTTGAGTAAGAGATTCATTGGGGTAGTGTTTTAGCTGCTTGAAGGATAGATTGAATAAGGGAGAAATTTAAAGGAGGAAGACCAATTAAGGGACTATTTTAATAATTCCAGTGAGAGGAGATAATGGCCTGAATTAGGGTGGAGATTAGAGAGAATGGGAGATGTTTGGAGGTAGAAGCTAGAGCATTTGGAAATGGATTGCACTTAAATGTATTTATTGGATTTGAATTTGAATGCTCGTTTCCAGAGATTCATGATAACTAGGTCACTATTTGTTGTTGTTTGGTCATTTTTCAGTCCTGTCTGATTCTTTGAGACTCTGTTTGGAGTTTTCTTGGCTAAGACACTGGAGTAGTTTTCCCAGCATCACCCAGCTACTAAGTGTCTGAGGCCAGATTTGAACTCAAGAAGATGAGTCCAATTCCAAGTCCAGTGGTCTATACACAGCACCAACTAACTGTCCTGTTTAATAATGTTTGAATAATCAAACATATCATAGGCAGGGAAGTAGTGACTTACTATGACTAGTTGGAATATTTTAAATCTTGCCACTTTGGGAAACTATAAAAAATTTTGTAACAAAATTTGATATTGGTTTAAATAATTGAGGAAGGCAAAAGAGCAGAGTTTTTATTTCATCTGTCCACAAAGAAACTTGTACTGTCAAATGGGAGAACTAATTGAAGTAGAGACTGAATAAATGTTAGGAAAAAGTTTGCAGGGGTAGGGAGCCTGTGGCCTCAAGGTCCTCAAGTGCAACCCTTTTAAATTTAATTAAATTATAATATTTTATATAATATAATAAATTAAATTAAATTTAAAAAGGGATGCACTTGAAGACCTAGAGGGCCACAAATGGCCTGGAGACCGCAGGTTCCCCATCCCTGGAAGACACTGTATTTGCTAGAATGATTCCAAAAAATGACATATCTGTAAAGAAATAACTTAAACAGCATCAGAAACATGGGAGGCAGTGAAGGGGTAGGAGGGAAAGTTCATTCATTCATGTTGAGGGAGAGAAATTTTCTTTGGACTGGCCATATCAGATAATATGTTTATACAAGAAAAAAAAACAGATGGAAAAAAATTTTGCATGTCTAATGTGGAAGGAAAGCATATTTGTGCCTAATATATTGCAGAAACTAAGTATACCTCATTCTTTCAAAAAATATTGCCTTCATTATGTGGCCAAAATCAGCATGAATTTTGGTAATCTGCTATGTAAGTTCTAATCATATAGGCTAAACTGGCCTACTACATATTCTGACATTCTGCCTTTTAAAAACATTTTCTCTGTTTATTATTCATGAGTTGCTACTTTCTTTTCCTCGGAGATTTGGTAACCTCTAGATTTTTTTGTTTTGTTTTGTGCACCAACTTCAACTGTGTATCATCCAAGTTTCCAAATGCATGAGCAACAACCTTCATTGCTCCACTGCTAAAGATACATCTAATGATTTGTTTGGGGGCCTTATAAAAGCACTACTATAAATGTTTCAGAAATAAATTGCCTTTCACAACCTAAACACTGGTATCAGGCTTCAAAGGTTTTCCTTGTAGAGTAGCCCAGTCCTAGTGTAAAAGGTCAAGAACATCAGTGTCTCCCTCTCCACAAAATCCATAACAATCAAGACACAAGGGATTGAGTCTGGGGACTGGAGTTCTCGGTGATGTGCGTTAACATCACGGAACCACAGGATTTTAGAGTTGGAAGGGATGTTCAAGATCACCAAGTTCAACAACTTTGTTATAGAGATGAGGAAATTGAGGTCCAGGGACAGGTTTTGGAATTTCACAGATTTGCTGATTGACTTTTGGACTCTCTTCTCTTTTCTCTCTGTATTATTTCATTTGGGCTCAGTTGTCATCTCTACACTGATGATTCCCAGCTCTGGTCTGTCTTCTGTGCAACAGCCCTGAATCACTAACTGTTTAATGGACATTTTGGAGTGGAAGTCCCATAGACATCTTAAGTTGTTTAAACTCTAGTACCATCCTGGCTTTAGTACTCTAGATTACTCCATTTTGGGGTCTGCTCCGATTTCCTTAGTTAAGTTAACCTATCAAGACATTGACAAGATTTATATGACTGTAACTATAAATATTCTGCAGAAATAAAGGGTGAACAGATCATTGGTGGGGTATTCACTGCTCGTGTTTTGTAGGCATATGATCAAAATTACAATAGTACCATATTAATTTTGTAGATGTAGTGCAATATTGATCAAATTATCTTGGGAATATTTTATAGAACTAGACAAAAAATTAAAATTCCTTTGAACCAAAATGTTCATTAAACAGTTAGTGATTCAGGGCTGTTGCACAGAAGACAGACCAGAGCTGGGAATCATCAGTGTAGAGATGGCAACTGAACCCAAATGAAACAATACAGAGAGAAAAGAGAAGAGAGTCCAAAAGTCAATCAGCAAGTGATACACTTGAGTATAGACTACACACATAGGCCCTACATATAAATTTGGCATATACTCCTAAGGAAGACAGAGATAGCCAGAAAAGGCAGAGGCAACTAGATGGCACAGTGGATAGAAGTCAGCCTCAGACACTTATTAGCTGTGTGACCCTGGGAAAGACACTTAAGCTTTCCTTGCCTTAATTTCCTCATTTGAAAAATGAGGATAATAATAACACCTATATCCTAGGGTTGGTATGAGGCTCAAATTAAATAATGATTGTGCTAAATAAATATTAGTTATTATTATTATTATTATTTGCTATTATTTATTTTCAGATGTAGTCAGCATGCTGACAAGTAAGTAGACCCAAGAGTCGTAAGAATAGCAACATCCTTCCGAGTAGTGGCTCTGCTTTTCAGTGCAACCTCTGCTTCCATCAGTGGGAAGGAAATTCCCTCTGGAGAAGGGGTCAGCCATCCACATCAACTGTGGACCAACTGACAAGTAGAGGGAAAACAAAGGACCCTCAGGGTGAGATAGAAAGTGGAACTGCCAAGTGAGTCAAATAATGCCACCATTTTGTCTCCAGATCTCAATGAAGAAAGCCTGATGCCCTGAACCCAGCCTTCGGAATGGCAGTCCCTTCTTGACCGTCAGGTCTCCTTCCATCTTGTGCCTCATAGCCATCACTGAGGAGAGAAATCAATGAGGAGGAGACTCACCTTCCAAGCCACCACCTACCAACCATTGACCAATAGCACCAATGGATGGGTATGCTCAAGAACCCTGGGGATGGAAGTACTCTGCCCCCACTGGTCATGCTTCCAGAGCAACCCCCAAAGCCATCCTCCCAGGAAACAGCCTCTGTGGAGGGGAATTATGGTACTGACTTCACCAGGTGCTGCAACTCCTGTGTCCTTATTTACCCAGAAAATAGTTCTTGACACTAAAGACTTTGTTGGATCATTCAATACCAGAAACAAATATGATTTCATCAGATAAAATGACATTAAAGAATATCTCCATTTGCATCACCATTTTCTTTACTGTTATAGCCTAAAAAATAGAGGGCCTTTTCCTCTGTCTACAGCTAAGACTTTCTCTATGTGATCTCCCCTGTTTGAATTAGTGCCTTGAGAATGGAGTCTCTCCCTTCTTTTCTATTACTACCCCAAGCATTTATCACAGTGCTGTGCATAGACTGATATCTTAATGAATGCTTTTTAAAAATTCATTCACTTCATTTGGAATTTGTTTGGTTATATTTATTTAATACAAGGGGGCAACTCTTGGGACAAGCAAGAATGATATAAAAATAGAAGAGCATTTTGTACAAGGGGGAAAAACTGGTGTATGAATGTGATGGAAAAATCATTGTGTAGTAAGAAATGAGGAATGTGAGAAATTCTGAGAAACATGAAAAAATTGTATGGAATCTGATATAGAGCAAAAGAAGCAGAACCAAGAAAACAAAATATGTGATAAATTCAACAAATGTAAATAAAAAGCTCTCTTTAGTGAAGTCACACTCTAAATAACCAGATAAAAAAATGAAGGTCTTGGAGGACAGATAACAAAATATTGCGCCCACATCACAGTGGAGAGGCAAAGGATAACTAGAACAGAAAGTTAAATTCATAATCAATTGGCTGTTTTTCTTAATTATTACTCATTTTTCTCAAGAGTGGGTTCCAGAATAGTTGAGGGGGGCAGAGCCAAGATAACGGCATAGAAGGAGCAAAGTCTCGTGGCTCCCACCCATAAAATATAACTCTAAGCAAATTTTAGGGCTCCCAAACTCACAAAAATACAGAAAACACATCTCATGTTGAAGGCAGCTTGGCAGCAGGGGCTCACCATGTCAGGCTGGGAGCCGAGGCCAGCCCAGCCTGAAACTTAAACCGTGGCCAGGCCCCACGGTGGATGGGAGGAGCTGAGCCTCCCAAGCTGCAGCATGAGTCTACCAGAGAGCAGATATCTACAGCACCTGGAGCAATCTCCACATCTATCAAGCTAGGAAAGATTTAGAGGATTAGAGAAAGGTCAGTGAAAGTCAAGCTTTCAAGCTAAATTTGGGGGAGGAAAAGTAGTTTGGCCGATCTGCCCCCAGGGCAAGGAAGCAGTGGGGAAAATAGCAGGAATGTCTATAACCAACAACTGCCCCCACTGGGCTGCTTCAGAGCTCCTGGCCTGCCAATAGCAGGGGGGGCTGAGTCGACTGATCAGAGCCAAGGGCTCTTGCATTGAGTGGCCTGGATCCAGATAATAGTCTTGGGTGGTGGTCCTGGGATGCGCTTTCAGCAAGCCAAAGCCGGTGGGGGCTGTAGCACCCCCTTAATAGCTCTGGCAGCTGTGAAAACCCCAGTGATTTGGGACAGAGCTTTCCCCCCTGGAAGCAGAGCAATACAGACCTAAAAAACCCAGCCAATTAATTGACCGGCCAACATGAGGAAAAGGAAGCAAAATAAGAACAGCAATAAAACTCTAGAATCCCTTTTTGTGGACAAAAAGGATCAAAGCATGGAACGGGAGGAAGACAACACAGTCACAACTCCCACACCAAATGCTTCCAAGGCACTCGAAGACTGCCTACAAGCTATAGATCAACTGAAAAAGGACTTAAAAAAATAAGAGAAGTGGAGGAAAAAATTGGGAAGAGAAACAAGAATAATGTGAGAAAATCATGACAAGAGAGTCAACAACCTGACTGAAGAAAACAACACTTTAAAAAATAGATTAATTCAAATGGCAAAAGAGGCCCAGAAAGCCAATGAGGAGAAGAATGCCTTAAAAGTTGAATTTACCAGATGGAAAAAGAATCTCAAAAGCACTCTGAAGAGAATAATTTCTTCAGAATTAGAG